>JADLZN010009809.1:409720-559720 GCA_018155175.1 Sinocyclocheilus anophthalmus
AGTACTAGACTAATTTTCTCATGACAACTCTGCTGCTGCCTATACAGCCCATGCGCTGTAGCGCGTAAGAAACACTGCTGCTGCACATTAAATAACCTCCATATATCACATACATGAACCCCCCCCCGCAGCAGATCTATACAGGTGGAGCTGGGGAAGGTGGAGGGCTTCTGAAGACGCTGCAACTGCTACATCAAACAAAAGCCAGGTATTTGAATGTTGAGCAGCGAGCTCATTGGCTGCTGATGTGAAAAAGGGCGCCAAATTATATATTTAGCTCCGCCCACTCCTTTTGCATGGTGCTCGGTTCCTTTTTTTACTCACAGAAAACAAAAATAATACACTAATCTTGCTTAAAATGTTGAAAGTATGTAATAAATAATATGTATAATAAATAATAATGTAATGAAATAATCTACTCAACTATTCACAGTCAAATAAAATGTTACCGGGGGTGCACAACACTTTTGCATGTTGTCACCGTGATAAGCTGGATAACAGCCAAAGACATGGTCTTTAAAAATGCACACACTTCTTTAAAAAGGACTCGAGTTGTTTAGCTTTAGCTCCTCTTGGCAAGCAGAAAACTGTGAGGAAACGTTTATTACAAGGGTGATGATTAATCATTTTCAAATAGTATATTAAATAAAATATAAGGACTCTGCATACTACAACATTAATTTCAAAGCAAGCACAGACTCAGCAGCTTATAAGTTCATAAACTCTGAGGAAAGATGCTATATATCATCAGTTCAGTATTTGTTTTTGGTTTGCATTAATCTCAGGGACTCTGATGAAATCTGAGAAGTGTTCTGGGTTTGTTTGCACGCGTGAGACAAGCAGAATAACACTGTTAAAGGAAAACATCTCAGTCCAGCCTCTGAATATTGTACTTATTTTCATCTTCTGGTAATACATGTCACATATATTTCATGAGCAAACAACGTTTGACCAGGACTTTTATTTTGATTTGTATTGACGCCATAATGCTGCGCCAGTGAGAGCTGTGTGTGGAATTGAACCCATCAGTATTTAATGTTTAATTCGATTATTTTCCACAGAGTATTGCAGATTAAGGTGGAGTGCTGGATGTAATGTTTTATGTGAATGGTGCAACATAAATGATGTGTAAAGCTCATCTACAAGAGGTGCAGAAAGACATGCTTTGTGTTTATTTATATTTCCAGTTCATTATTCTCATCATCTTAAACATGAGATCTGCATGACACATGATAAACATGGAGTTTATTAAAGAAGAAAGTGAAGAAATAAGAATTCCAGACCCATGCAAAGCCAAAGATGAAGATACTGAGAAAAGAATAGGTGAGTTTCCATTCTCATTACAGTTTTTCCTATAAAGAAAATAATATTTTTGAAAATGTTTACAGTCATATAAACTGACATTGACATAAGTACACAAAGTGAAATTTTCATTAATGCATTGCATTTTAATTAAAACAATTCAGATGACTGACTAAATGGATTTCGAGTCAAAAGACTAAAACTAAATCAAAATTTGCTAGGTGTTAACACCTAGACTTAAACAATTATGTGAACGAGTGAATTGTAAATAATATTAAAATAGGAAGATGCTTGCAATAACACAGATAAACAGAACAACACAATTTTTTTCAGATATGTCTAGCTATATATGTCTAGCTTCTTGCTAAACGCTGCATTTATTTGATCAAACATACAGAAAAGCAGTAATGTGAAATATTAATACAATTTAAAACAACCGTTTTCTATTTTAATATATTGTAAAATGTAATTTATTTCTGTGATCAAAGCTGAATCATGATCTTGAGACATCATTCTAATATGCTGCTTTATTATCTTTGTTGGAAATGTTGTCACTTTTCATTATTCATTTACTGGTAATAATGGTAATTTCATGTTATTTTCATTTTAAAAATGTTTGTTATTTCCAGCAGGTGGCAGAAATCGTCCACTAAAGCATGGCACATTGTCCATGTTATCTTTATGAATAAAAATGAGAAATGTAGATTTCCTTTAAACTGAATTTTAATGCACGACTCTGAAGTTAAAAAAATAGGTGTTTAAAACATTACATGCAAACAAAAAAATTTACAAACAAATTGTTTCTTTGTAAGAGTTGGTTTCTGTGTGCAACATTAAGGTACATCCCGATGCCTGCATGCAAGTACCGAATTCAGTTCCCTTGAATGGTTTATTGCACTTTTAATAACTTATCAAGCACACTCTTTATTTGCTTATTCACCCATGTTTCTTTATCACTCTAACATGTCAGTAACTTCAAGCATGCAAGGATGCATTTACGTCCCGCAATATAAAATATATAGCAAAACCCTATTGATTACAACATGTCGCCATGATAAATATCGTCATATTGCCTAGCCCTAATCTGCGCCTCCCCTGAAGAGGTTGAACTTTGAAAACCCCTACTTTAGCGTGCCACCTATCCTCTGTTCTTAAAGAGGTAGTTCATCCAAAAATTTAAATAAAAAAAATCATTAACTCGATCATTATAAATCATTAACTCACCAACATGTCATTCCGTGTCATATCTGAAAGAAATCTGAGATTTTTGTCTCTCCATTAAAAGGCAAAATTTACACTTCAAAATGTTTATAAAGCAATTATAAATGTAATCTATATGAATCGAGCTGTTTAATCCAAGTCTTCTAAGAGGACACAATCATTTTATACAGGTAACAAATGGAATTTAGTAAACTCAAATAAGTTCAATCAAACTTTCTTGCCATGTGAGAAACCTCATTGGTTCTTGCAGAAACTCGAACATGTTTGTGCGACGTACGAGAACAAACCTCATTGGTTCTTGCAGAAACTCGAACAAGCTTGTGCGACGCACGAGAACAAACCTCATTGGCTCTTGCAAAAACTAGAACATGCTTGTGCGACGCACGAGAACAAACCTCATTGGTTCTTGCAGAAACTCGAACATGCTTGTGCGACGCACGAGAACAAACCTCATTGGTTCTTGCAGAAACTCGAACATGCTTGTGCGACGCACGAGAACAAACCTCATTGGTTCTTGCAGAAACTCGAACATGCTTGTGCGACGCACGAGAACAAACCTCATTGGTTCTTGCAGAAACTCGAACATGCTTGTGCGACGCACGAGAACAAACATCATTGGTTCTTGCAGAAACTCGAACATGTTTGTGCGACGCACGAGAACAAACATCATTGGTTCTTGCAGAAACTCGAACATGTTTGTGCGACGCACGAGAACAAACATCATTGGTTCTTGCAGAAACTCGAACATGTTTGTGCGACGCACGAGAACAAACATCATTGGTTCTTGCAGAAACTCGAACATGTTTGTGCGACGCACGAGAACAAACATCATTGGTTCTTGCAGAAACTCGAACATGTTTGTGCGACGCACGAGAACAAACATCATTGGTTCTTGCAGAAACTCGAACATGTTTGTGCGACGCACGAGAACAAACATCATTGGTTCTTGCAGAAACTCGAACATGCTTGTGCGACGCACGAGAACAAACCTCATTGGCTCTTGCAGAAACTCGAACATGTTTGTGCGACGTACGAGAACAAACCTCATTGGTTCTTGCAGAAACTCGAATATGTTTGTGCGACGCACGGGAACAAACCTCATTGGTTCTTGCAGAAACTCGAATATGTTTGTGCGACGCACGGGAACAAACCTCATTGGTTCTTGCAGAAACTCGAATATGTTTGTGCGACGCACGGGAACAAACCTCATTGGTTCTTGCAGAAACTCGAATATGTTTGTGCGACGCACGGGAACAAACCTCATTGGTTCTTGCAGAAACTCGAATATGTTTGTGCGACGCACGGGAACAAACCTCATTGGTTCTTGCAGAAACTCGAATATGTTTGTGCGACGCACGAGAACAAACATCATTGGTTCTTGCAGAAACTCGAACATGTTTGTGCGACGTACGAGAACAAACCTCATTGGTTCTTGCAGAAACTCGAACATGCTTGTGCGACGCACGAGAACAAACATCATTGGTTCTTGCAGAAACTCGAACATGCTTGTGCGACGCACGAGAACAAACATCATTGGTTCTTGCAGAAACTCGAACATGCTTGTGCGACGCACGAGAACAAACCTCATTGGTTCTTGCAGAAACTCGAACGTGCTTGTGCGACGCACGAGAACAAACATCATTGGTTCTTGCAGAAACTCGAACAAGCTTGTGCGACGCACGAGAACAAACCTCATTGGCTCTTGCAAAAACTAGAACATGCTTGTGCGACGCACGAGAACAAACATCATTGGTTCTTGCAGAAACTCGAACAAGCTTGTGCGACGCACGAGAACAAACCTCATTGGCTCTTGCAAAAACTAGAACATGCTTGTGCGACGCACGAGAACAAACATCATTGGTTCTTGCAGAAACTCGAACAAGCTTGTGCGACGCACGAGAACAAACCTCATTGGCTCTTGCAGAAACTCGAACATGCTTGTGCGACGCACGAGAACAAACCTCATTGGTTCTTGCAGAAACTCGAACATGCTTGTGCGACGCACGAGAACAAACCTCATTGGCTCTTGCAAAACCTCGAACGTGCTGGTGCGATGCAAGAGAACAAACCTCTGGTCTTGCAGAAAATAGAAACAAGCCTGTGCGCCAGCCGAGAACAAACCTCTTGGCTCTTGCAAAACCTCGAACAGGGGGTGCGACGCACTGAGAACAAACCTCATGGTTCTTGCAGAAGAAACTCGACATGCTTGTGCGACGCACGAGAACACACCTCATTGGTCTTGCAGAAACTGAACATGCTTGTGCGACGCCGAGAAAAACTCATTGTCTGGCCGAACTAGAACATGATTGTGCGACGCACGAGAACAAACATCATTGGTTCTTGCAGAAACTCGAACATGTTTGTGCGACGTACGAGAACAAACCTCATTGGTTCTTGCAGAAACTCGAATATGTTTGTGCGACGCACGGGAACAAACCTCATTGGTTCTTGCAGAAACTCGAATATGTTTGTGCGACGCACGGGAACAAACCTCATTGGTTCTTGCAGAAACTCGAATATGTTTGTGCGACGCACGAGAACAAACATCATTGGTTCTTGCAGAAACTCGAACATGCTTGTGCGACGCACGAGAACAAACCTCATTGGTTCTTGCAGAAACTCGAATATGTTTGTGCGACGCACGGGAACAAACCTCATTGGTTCTTGCAGAAACTCGAATATGTTTGTGCGACGCACGGGAACAAACCTCATTGGTTCTTGCAGAAACTCGAATATGTTTGTGCGACGCACGGGAACAAACCTCATTGGTTCTTGCAGAAACTCGAATATGTTTGTGCGACGCACGGGAACAAACCTCATTGGTTCTTGCAGAAACTCGAATATGTTTGTGCGACGCACGGGAACAAACCTCATTGGTTCTTGCAGAAACTCGAATATGTTTGTGCGACGCACGGGAACAAACCTCATTGGTTCTTGCAGAAACTCGAATATGTTTGTGCGACGCACGGGAACAAACCTCATTGGTTCTTGCAGAAACTCGAATATGTTTGTGCGACGCACGAGAACAAACCACATTGGCTCTTGCAGAAACTCGAACATGCTTGTGCGACGCACGAGAACAAACATCATTGGTTCTTGCAGAAACTCGAACATGTTTGTGCGACGCACGAGAACAAACCTCATTGGTTCTTGCAGAAACTCGAACATGTTTGTGCGACGCACGAGAACAAACATCATTGGTTCTTGCAGAAACTCGAACAAGCTTGTGCGACGCACGAGAACAAACCTCATTGGCTCTTGCAAAAACTAGAACATGCTTGTGCGACGCACGAGAACAAACATCATTGGTTCTTGCAGAAACTCGAACAAGCTTGTGCGACGCACGAGAACAAACCTCATTGGCTCTTGCAAAAACTAGAACATGCTTGTGCGACGCACGAGAACAAACATCATTGGTTCTTGCAGAAACTCGAACAAGCTTGTGCGACGCACGAGAACAAACCTCATTGGCTCTTGCAAAAACTAGAACATGCTTGTGCGACGCACGAGAACAAACATCATTGGTTCTTGCAGAAACTCGAACAAGCTTGTGCGACGCACGAGAACAAACCTCATTGGCTCTTGCAAAAACTAGAACATGCTTGTGCGACGCACGAGAACAAACATCATTGGTTCTTGCAGAAACTCGAACAAGCTTGTGCGACGCACGAGAACAAACCTCATTGGCTCTTGCAGAAACTCGAACATGTTTGTGCGACGCACGAGAACAAACCTCATTGGCTCTTGCAGAAACTCGAACATGTTTGTGCGACGCACGAGAACAAACATCATTGGTTCTTGCAGAAACTCGAACATGTTTGTGCGACGCACGAGAACAAACCTCATTGGCTCTTGCAGAAACTCGAACATGCTTGTGCGACGCACGAGAACAAACATCATTGGTTCTTGCAGAAACTCGAACATGCTTGTGCGACGCACGAGAACAAACCTCATTGGCTCTTGCAGAAACTAGAACATACTTGTGCGACGCACGAGAACAAACATCATTGGTTCTTGCAGAAACTCGAACAAGCTTGTGCGACGCACGAGAACAAACCTCATTGGCTCTTGCAGAAACTCGAACATGCTTGTGCGACGCACGAGAACAAACCTCATTGGCTCTTGCAGAAACTCGAACATGCTTGTGCGACGCACGAGAACAAACATCATTGGTTCTTGCAGAAACTCGAACATGCTTGTGCGACGCACGAGAACAAACCTCATTGGTTCTTGCAGAAACTCGAACATGCTTGTGCGACGCACGAGAACAAACATCATTGGTTCTTGCAGAAACTCGAACAAGCTTGTGCGACGCACGAGAACAAACCTCATTGGCTCTTGCAAAAACTAGAACATGCTTGTGCGACGCACGAGAACAAACATCATTGGTTCTTGCAGAAACTCGAACAAGCTTGTGCGACGCACGAGAACAAACCTCATTGGCTCTTGCAAAAACTAGAACATGCTTGTGCGACGCACGAGAACAAACATCATTGGTTCTTGCAGAAACTCGAACAAGCTTGTGCGACGCACGAGAACAAACCTCATTGGCTCTTGCAAAAACTAGAACATGCTTGTGCGACGCACGAGAACAAACATCATTGGTTCTTGCAGAAACTCGAACAAGCTTGTGCGACGCACGAGAACAAACCTCATTGGCTCTTGCAAAAACTAGAACATGCTTGTGCGACGCACGAGAACAAACATCATTGGTTCTTGCAGAAACTCGAACAAGCTTGTGCGACGCACGAGAACAAACCTCATTGGCTCTTGCAAAAACTAGAACATGCTTGTGCGACGCACGAGAACAAACATCATTGGTTCTTGCAGAAACTCGAACAAGCTTGTGCGACGCACGAGAACAAACCTCATTGGCTCTTGCAAAAACTAGAACATGCTTGTGCGACGCACGAGAACAAACCTCATTGGTTCTTGCAGAAACTCGAACATGTTTGTGCGACGCACGAGAACAAACCTCATTGGTTCTTGCAGAAACTCGAACATGCTTGTGCGACGCACGAGAACAAACATCATTGGTTCTTGCAGAAACTCGAACAAGCTTGTGCGACGCACGAGAACAAACCTCATTGGCTCTTGCAAAAACTAGAACATGCTTGTGCGACGCACGAGAACAAACATCATTGGTTCTTGCAGAAACTCGAACATGTTTGTGCGACGCACGAGAACAAACTTCATTGGCTCTTGCAGAATCTAGAACATGCTTGTGCGACGCACGAGAACAAACCTCATTGGTTCTTGCAGAAACTCGAACATGTTTGTGCGACGCACGAGAACAAACATCATTGGTTCTTGCAGAAACTCGAACAAGCTTGTGCGACGCACGAGAACAAACCTCATTGGCTCTTGCAAAAACTAGAACATGCTTGTGCGACGCACGAGAACAAACATCATTGGTTCTTGCAGAAACTCGAACAAGCTTGTGCGACGCACGAGAACAAACCTCATTGGCTCTTGCAAAAACTAGAACATGCTTGTGCGACGCACGAGAACAAACATCATTGGTTCTTGCAGAAACTCGAACAAGCTTGTGCGACGCACGAGAACAAACCTCATTGGCTCTTGCAAAAACTAGAACATGCTTGTGCGACGCACGAGAACAAACATCATTGGTTCTTGCAGAAACTCGAACATGTTTGTGCGACGCACGAGAACAAACCTCATTGGCTCTTGGGTAGCTCAAATGTCCTTGTGTGACACGAGAACAACATTAACATTAGAATTACAGAATCAATCTTTAGTTGTTTAATATCTGTTGCTTTGTGGCCTTAAAATGGGCATCTATTTTTGTGTTTCACCTTTCTATTTTGAATTGATTTTTGACAATTTAATATGTTTATTTTAGACATGATGCTGCAGAAAGATGAAAGCCAAGAAGCGAATGAAGTGGAGGAGAAACACCATGATTTCACAAGTGGAGAAAAATCCTTTAGTTGCACAGAGACAGAAAATAATTGCTCAGAAAAAAGAACTCAGAAAACAAGATCTAAAAGTAATTTCACTTGCCATCAATGTGGAAAGAGTTTCTTGCGTGAAAGACACTTTCGTAGCCACATGAGAATTCATACTGACGAGATCCCATTTACCTGCCAACAGTGCGGAAAAAGTTTCCAGAGTGATGGACACCTTCGTATCCACACGAGAACTCACACTGGAGAGCGACCGTTCATGTGCCCTCAGTGTGGAAAGTCTTTCTCACACAAAGGAAATCTTAAGTGTCACATACGACTTCACACCGGAGAGACGCCTTACACGTGTCTTCAGTGTGGAAAGAGTTTCGCTCAACAAAGACAGCTGAAAAGTCATTTGCAACTTTATTGTGGAGACGTACTGAAGTGTTCAGAGTGTGGCAAGACGTTTGCAGACAAGATCAACTTCTTCAACCATCTGCGCATTCACCCTGCAGAAAGGCTGTTCAACTGCGATCACTGTAGTAAAAAGTTTCTTTTTCAGTCTCACTTAGAGATACACATGAAAAGTCACACTGATGAGAGAACTTATTTGTGTTCTTTGTGCGGAAAGGGTTTTAAATGGCTCGGCAATTTGAAATCACACCAGAAAATGCATGCTGGTGTGAATGCCTGTGCCAGAGCGAGCTACTTGAAACCGCAGCAACAAATCCATACTGGAGGAAAAACAGACAAGGATTCAAAGAGCACAGAGACTTACACTTCCTCGGAAACTTCAGAAACACAAGAACGGGCGCCTGCTGGAGAGGAGCTATACAGCTGCTCTTCATGTGGGATGAATTTCAGCACATCAATTGTCTCTTGGTGTCTCTTCTCATTCTAATCTCATCAAAAAAGGCACTGTCAGAAGTAGCCAAAATAAATGTAAATGGTGTAAAATAAAAAAAAATTCTCCCATTAAACAGTACTTTGATGCAAATTCTGCATAGAAAGCTTAAAAGAGGTAAATAAACTTATATGGCTTTGCAATACCACAATGTTTGAAGGGATGTTTTTTGTTCATGTTGGATTGTGGACTAGCATGAAATTAATTAGGCAAGGTTAATTACGTTGCACATCTCATACACATTAGTGACAGACATTCAAAAGAATGTAAAAACTGTTTTTAAATCATTTAAGAACAAACAAGAAAAAGAAATGCAATCATCAAACACTAAACAGCATATAAATCAAAACTGCCTAACGTTGCCGAATGAAATGTCGACCCAGGACGTGGTTTAGGACTGTGAGGCTTTGGTGGTGTTGATGGGAGGAAATTTTTATTACCTTTCTTAGTCCCATCCAGACGTAGTTTTTGACAAAAACATGACTTTCTCAGCTTTTTGTTCAAAATGTTGCATTTTTATGAAACTTCTAAATGTTGATAAAAAAGAATGCATGAAGCTAGAATAAAACAGTTTGTTTGTTTAAAAGCAGAGGCTCTGTTCTTTCTTTTGACATATTGCATGTTCAGATATTCGTACAACAAAGTATTCTGGGGGCCATGAAATTTTTGTGAAAATGATTAAAAATGTTGGCGGTGGCTGGCAACTTTAAAAAAAAATGCTGACAGGGAAATAGTTTGTGGTTTTGATAAAATTGATCTTTTGTTTAAACATTAATGTGTATTTTATTTTATTGTAGGTATCTGTTGTGTCCGTTTGTTTTCTTCTTCTTCCGCTCTTGGGTCTATGGCAGCCCATAGAACCTCTTGCAGGAAAGTTATGAAATTTGGCACACAACCTAACCATAGCAAGTTTGGAGTCTCTAACTCAAACCCTCTAGCGCCACCAACAGTTCAAATTTGCACTCATGTTTATGCTAATTACTTTTGAACCATAAGTTCTAGAAGCAAAATTCTCTTTTTTCTGATTCATTGGCTTTATGTCGAGTGATGCATACCAAAATTTAAATTGCTACAAGTCAAGATTTTTCGCAATACTGAATTATTTTTGATCTCGTCCTAGACGGTTTGTCTGATTTTCACCAAAATTGGCTCAGACCATCTTTAGACCATTGTTAATAAAGAATAACAATTTGGTCCCTGAGTAAATTCTCTTTGCCACCTTGAAGAATTCTCAGTTACTTAAAGTGTAGACGGCCGGGAAGTAAGAAAACACAAAAGTATTCTCAATACTTCAATTTATTCATAGAAATAAAGATATTATATAGGTATATGTCGAGGGGAGTTTCAACCCTTTAACCAATGAGGATATGAATAACATATACGTAGGATCTTTGGCCAAGAACATGTGTTTATATAAAATGGCCACATGTACAGAAAAACATGGACATATTAGGAATAGACTTTTGCGAAGAATGCTGAACTGTCTTCAGAGTTTCATCTCGAACCTCATTCCTAGCTATCATGTCCTTATTTGGGACATTTGAATCAAGAGAAGCTAATGTATACATTTAAGCATGCATACTTTGCATATAAGTAAGACATATTTAAACATAATATCAAGAGAGAGATGGATACAGAAGGAGGAATTCAAAGAGAATGCGTTGTATATATAAGAATGAAAGAGAGGGAGAAAAAGGAGGGGTAAGACATATCTGGACTCAACAGAAAGACAGAGAGTGTTTTCTAACAGTTGCCTGCTTTTGTTTAAAATAAACAATGAATACATAAACACTCGCTGCAGAGTTCCCTAATCCTAAATTTATCATTATCATACATAGATAATAATATGGAATATAGTCATTCTTTGATACATTTCAACCCATATGTCCTGTATTTTAACTTCTCCTGCATTCAAAAGATAATAATGACAGCATGTAATACTTTTCATCTGGCAATACTGATAAACTCGATCACACTTGCTCAATGGAATTTCACACAACTTCTGTTCTCCTTCAATTCTTTCTAAACAAAATAATGAGTCAGGGATTGAACCCACGATTGTCACTCTTACAAACACTTGGGGTATAAACCATATTGTACCATTTGGTCTGCACCTCCATTGTCCAGAAGTCTTCAAAGCAGGAACCAAGCCTGCAACACTAATGTTAGAAAACACTCTCTGTTTTGAGAATGCCTACCTCCTTTCTCACTCTTTCTCTCTCCTTCTCTGAATCACCCTCCTCTATCTGTTCTCTCTCTCTTTTGTATGGTGTTTTAATGTCTCTTACTCATATTCAAGGTAAAGGAGTTGTGCTGATTTATAAGGGGGGTTCACCCTCTGTCGCCAGGAAGTCTATTCCTAATATGTACATGTTTTTCTGTATATGTGGCCATTTTATACAAAACACATGTTTTTGGGAAAAACATCCTGTTATGGGTCTGTCCCCATATCCTCATTGGTTAAAGGGTTGAAACTCCCCTCGACATGCCTATATAAGTTCTGTATTTCTGTGAATAAATTGAAGTATTGAGAATACCACTGTGTGGTTCTACTTCCTGGCGTATTTATTTACCACTGTTTGGGGGGGAGAGGACTAGGAAGATTTCAACGGTGGCAAAGAGTACGAGGGGACCACATGTTATTTTATACTAACAAGTGGGGGCGAGCCATCCGGAATTTCTCAAAAAGAAGTAAGAAACGTTTTTCTTTTTTTCCTGCTCGTAAGAGAAATTGAAGATTCTCGTTTGCAATTTGACGTGTGTCATATTTGGTTATCTGTTTTCATCCAGTTTATTGTTTCGGGACGAGAGTGAGAGCTTGTTTAACCTTCTATTCAGAAAATGAGTGTGGGAAAGTTTTAATTGCTCCTTTGCCGTGAAAGTTTCGGTGCTAAGTGGATTTCAGGACTATACAGATTAAAGTTTTCTTTTGGCCAAAAATATCAAAAAGTTAATATAAGACCGCTGTCTCTATTTTGTGTTTTGTTTGGCCATTCTATAAATTGTGAAAAGTGCACTAAAATTGACGAGACATCTTTGATCTCCGATGGGGCAGGCGATCTCCAAACCTATTCTTGGCGAGTTGCCAAGGGATTGGATGTACAGGAATAATAAAGGGTTTAATACTGAACCGTATTTGAGTAATTTGGCTGGTTGGTGGGAAGGCAAAGTACAATTAGATCCGTCTCCTCGTGATGGCTCGTTCAAAGATAAAGATATGAAGGCAGCCAAATTGATGGTACAGGACGGCTGGGGTGATCCGTCTTGGGACGATGAGTATATGAAACAATCATATACTGTGTGGAAAAAATTAAACCTTATTGGGATAAAGGGCCAGATCAGGTTAAAACGACTGATAAAAAATCTTTTTTTCTAATGTCCCATGTTGACTCTCCCAGCTCGGCTCCGCCTCGGTATGATACTGTTGGAAAGCCTGAACAAGAAAAATTAACCCCTAATCGTCTGTACCCGTCACTACCTATTGCGACTGATTTATACCCATTTGTTCAGATTCCAGACGGGTTTAAAATAACACCGCTGACAATGTCTGATGCTGTCGCGATTGCTAAAGATTTGCCAGATCCTTTACGGTGTCCGCATCAATATGTGTCTGTATTGAAGCGTTTAACCGCGTACAGTCAATTGACTGGGCGTGATTATCGCTTCATTTTGACTAAAACACTGCCGCCAGAAATTACAGAGGAAGAGTTGATTGCAGAGATCGATGTTTTGAGTCCTAAACGGGATGCGCCGCCATCTCGCCACGGTGCTTTATCAAAAAGTGATAAACCATTAGATCTGTCACAACCAAAATCTTTCCGAACGTTACAAATAGTTGATTCAGAGGACGATGAAGATGATGCGTGGATTTGGGCTGATGTGGAAAAGCTAAAATAATTTTTCAGACAATTGACTGCTTTTCTGGTGAAATTGTCTTCAGCTAAGCAAGATTTGTCGCATGCTGCAAACACAAAACAGAAAGCGGGCGAAAATCCTGTTGCATTTTTCAATCGATTTAAGCATGCTTGGACTGAAGAATCTGCCATTCCATTAGATCAACATTCTCCTTTGTTTGTCAATACGTTTTTGAATAACATGCAAACAGAAATCGCACAATTGGTTCGTTTGACAACTTTGAATATAACAGATATTTCTGTTGACGCTTTGTCTCGGAGACTGCGTGAGCTTTCCACAGCGGGGGCTTTTGAAGCCTCCCGAGGAAAACCTACAGCAATGATGCTGCTTAATACTGTTTTCAAAGCACGTCCAAATCGGGCAACAGGGACGAAAGTATGTTATTATTTTGGCATTGCGGGACAATTCGCGAACGCTTGTAGGAAAAAGCAGTGGGATAAAAAGCAGAAAAAGAGGTGGGTCTGCTGGCTTCAGGCCACAGACTAATGCTTTGCCACAAAGGCAACAAACAGAAAGACCAAATTACCCCACAAAGTGGACTCCCCGTTAGGGATGCCCACAGAGTTTAGAGCCCTTTCTTGATGAAGATTACATGATTTTTGTTACATACCCGAATAAATCGTCTGTCTTATCTTTTCTTGAATTGAAAATTGACAGTAAACTGTATGTTTTCCTTTTGGACACTGGTGTCTCACGGTCATCTTTGTCCGGTAAAGCATACGAGGGCTCTATTAAAGGGAAAACTATTAACTCTGTGGGAATTTCCGGTGTCCCTGTACGTTGTGAAATAACACCAACTTTACTGGTAACTTCTAAAGACAATCCTTCTTTGTTTAAGATGCACGCTTTTGCGATAATACCTGATGCTCCATTTTGCCTTTGGGTAGAGATTTGCTGCATAAATTGGGTGCTCATATTACATTTAAGAATAATTCTCTGCAACTCATGTTTCCTTCTGTCTATTCTCTGACTGTTGAGACAGGAAGTGCGACCACTGAGGCTGAAGTTGCAACTGCAGCCTTACCGGAAAAAAAGGATGTCAACCCTCGCTTGTGGGCGGAACATAAGGATGATGCGGGCCTCATAGATATCCGCCCTTATGCGGCTACTCTGACCAGACACACCAGTTTATTGTAAACAATACCCTCTCTCAAAAGAAAAAATCGATGGGATTCGGCCCATTATAGAAAATATGCTGGCACAAGGCATTCTGATCAAGACACACCCTACAATACACCGATCAATCCAATAAAAAAAGCGAATGGTTCCTGGCGATTGAAACAGGATCTTAGAAAGATTAATGACAATTAAACCATTGGCTCCTATTGTACATGATGTGCACACAATACTTAATTCTATTACTAGTTCACATGCCTATTTCACAGTTACTGATCTATGCTCTGCATTCTTTTCCATCCCTGTAGATCCTGTCTCGCAGCCGCTATTCGCCTTCACCTTTGACCATGCTCAAATTAGCTGGTCTAGATTGCCTCAGGGCCTGAAAGATTCTCCGGCTGTGTTCGCCGCCGAAGTGCACGCAACATTAGCGGATGCTCAAATCCCTCCTGATACCTGTCTGCTACAATACGCGGACGACATCCTCGTTACTGGTGCCTCTGCGGACCAGTGTGCTGCTGCCTCCAGCATCGTCTGCAACATCCTGGCGAAAGCTGGGTTCAAAGCATCAAGAGAAAAGCTTCAGTGGGTTCAGAGGAGGGTGGATTACATCGGACATGAATTGTCGCAAGGTACAATAAAACTGTCTGCTGATCGTATCAAAGCCATTGCTACGTACAAACAGCCCTTCTACGATGAAGCTAATGCAAAGCTTCCTGGGCTTTGTGAACTATTGCAGAGCGTGGGTGCCGATCTGTTCCATGTATGACAAAATCTTGATAGCAGCCACCGTGCAGGACTCTGATGACTTTGCATGGACAGCAGAAATGGACCACGCATTCGGACATTTGAAAGCATCCTTGACAAGGCCCCCTGCCCTTGGCCTACCGACATATACAACAGACTTTCATTTGTACGTGCACGAAGGTGGGGGAACAGCCGCCGCAATCTTGGCCCAGGAGCACGGGGGCATTTATCGCCCAGTAGCGTATTTGTCTAAAACCTTAGACTCGGTGGCTAGAGGGCTTCCAGCCTGTCTACGCACAGTGGCTGCAGCGGCGATCATGGTGAAGGATGCAGAACGTATAGTGTTGCCACATCCACTCATAGTGCACACCTCTCATAAGGTAGGAGCTATTATGCACAACATTTCTACGCAGCATATGACTGCTCAACGACGTTCTGGCTATGAAGCAATATTATTAGCTACTGCTAATTTAACAATGAAACCAACTTCCGTAGTTCATGGCCCAAACTTATGTTTGCATAAGTTGTTATTGCAGGGTGAATTTGAGGACAGCGATCATGACTGCCTAGCCAGGATTCATAATTCGACAGCTTGCAGGCCAGATGTGTCCGCATCTGTCCTGGAGGAGGGGAAACATTGGTATGTAGATGGATCATGCTATAAACCAAATGATAAAGAATACTGGTGTGGGTATTCGATTGTTAAATTACCTGACTGTGTCATTGAGGCCTATTATCTGCCATATAAATCAGCACAAGTGGAAGAATTAATTGCGTTAACAAGAGCTTATCAATTGGCAAAAGATCAGTGTATCAAAATATACACAGATTCAAAATATGCACACGGAATTGTACATGATTTTGCCAAACTATAGGAAGAAAGGGATTTTAAGACTTCAGAAGGAAAACCCATATCCCACCACAGTGTTGTGGCTGAACTGATTCATGCAGCACAGTTACCGTCAAAATTGGCTGTGATAAAAGTAACTGGGCATGCATCAGGAGAGTCAGAAGAAGCAAAGGGAAACAGACTTGCAGACGAAGTAGCTAAATGAGCAGCTAGGGATGTCATATCAAGTCCACATGTCGACAAAGCAGGCACAGAGGTGCCCATGATGTCTTTTGTGTTGACTAATGATTTGGATATTAAAATATTACAGGCAAACCCCACTCAAAGTGATCTAAACAACTGGGCAGCGAATGAGGCAAAACCGGNAAAATTAGCAGTAGCTAATAATATTGCTTCATAGCCAGAACGTCGTTGAGCAGTCATATGCTGCGTAGAAATGTTGTGCATAATAGCTCCTACCTGATGAGAGGTGTGCACTATGAGTGGATGTGACAACACTATACGTTCTGCATCCTGCACCATGATCGCCGCTGCAGCCACTGCGCGCAGACAGGCTGGAAGCCCTCTAGCCACCGAGTCTAAGGTTTTAGACAAATACGGTACTGGGCGATAAATGCCCCCGTGCTTCTGGGCCAGGATTGCGGCGGCTGTTCCTCCACCTTCGTGCACGTACAAATGAAATTCAGTTGTATATGTCGGTAGGCCAAGGGCAGGTGGCCTTGTCAAGGATGCTTTCAAATGTCTGAATGCGTGTTCCATTTCTGCTGTCCATGCAATGTCATCAGAGTCCTGCACGGTGGCTGCTCTCAAGATTTTGTCATACATGGAACAGTTCGGCACCCACGCTCTTGCGACAATTCATGTCCGAGGTAATCCACCCTCCTCTGAACCCACTGAAGCTTTTCTCTTGATGCTTTGAACCCAGCTTCCGCCAGGATGTTGCAGACGATGCTGGAGGCAGCAGCACACTGGTCCGCAGAGGCACCAGTAACGAGGATGTCGTCCACGTATTGTAGCAGACAGGTATCAGGAGGGATTTGAGCATCCGCTAATGTTGCGTGCACTACAGCGGCGAACACAGCCGGAGATCTCTCAGGCCCTTAGGAAGTCTAGACCAGCTAAGTTGAGCATGGTCAAAGGTGAAGGCGAACAGCGGCTGCGAGACAGGATCTACAGGAATGGAAAAGAATGCAGAGCATAGATCAATAACTGTGAAATAGGCATGTGAACTAGGAATATAATTCAGTATTGTGTGCACATCAGGTACAATAGGAGCCAATGGTTTAATTATGTCATTAATCTTTCTAAGATCCTGTGTCAATCGCCAGGAACCATTCGCTTTTTTATGGGATTGATCGGTGTATTGCTGGGTGAGTGAGTCTTGATCAGAATGCCTTGTGCCAGCAAATTTTCTATAATAGGACGAAATCCCATTGATTTTTTCTTTGGAGAGAGGATATTGTTTACAATAAACTGGTGTGTGTCTGGTCAGAGTAGCCGCATAAGGGCGGACATCTATGAGGCCCGCATCATCAAGAATAGATGTCTCGCCAATTTTAGTGCACTTTTCACAATTTAATGGCCAAACAAAACACAAAATAGAGTCCGCGGTCTTATATTAACTTTTTGATCTTTTTTTTTTTTTTGCCAAAAGAAAGCTTTCAATTCTGTATTATTCATGAAATCACTTAAGAGACCGAGAACCCTTCACGGCAAGAGTGAGCAATTATAATTTTTCACCACTACTCTATTTTTAAATAGATAGGTTAAACAGAAAGCTTCTCACTCTTCCTCCCACATATAAAATGTGAGGAAAACAGATTGATGCCAAAAATGACACAATCAAATTGCAAACGAGAATACATTCAATTTCTCTTACAGACAGGAAGAAAAATAAAAGTTCTTACCTGTCTTTTTTAGAAATTCCCGGAAGGACGAGCCCCCGTTTGTTAATAAAGAATAACAATTTGGTCCCTCGATATCTCTTTGCCACCTCTGAAGTTCTCAGTCCCTTAAAGTGTATACGGCTGGGAAGCAAGAAAACACACATTCAAATGTGTTCTCAATACTTCAATTTATTCATAGATATACAGATATTATATAGGCATATGTCTAGGGGAGTTTCATCCTCTTAACCAATGGGGATATGAATAACATACACGTAGGATTTTTGGCCAAGAACATGTGTTTATATAAAGTGGCCACATGTACAGAAAAACATGGACATATTAGGAATAGACTTTTGCGAAGAATGCTGAACTGTCTTCAGAGTTTCATCTCGAACCTCATTCCTAGCTATTATGTCCTTATTTGGGACATTTGAACCAAGAGAAGCTAATGTATACATTTAAGCATGCATACTTCGCATATGAGTAAGACATATTTAAACATAATATCAAGAGAGAGATGGATACAGAAGGGGGGATTCAGAGAGAATGCGTTGTATATATAGAATGAGAGAGAGGGAGAAAAAGGAGGGGTACGGCATGTCTGGAATCAACAGAAAGACAGAGAGTGTTTTCTAACAACCATGCTGACAAAAAGATATGGAATTCAAGTTGAGTCAAATCGTTCTCGAATAACACGTGAACAAATTCTACGAAGAACACACCAAAATGGACGTGAGGCTATATCTCGCAAAGCTTTAGCATGTTCAAACCAAACTTTGTGTGTGCCATTGTCACCTCACACTGAACACACCACATCAATTTGATAACAGTGCCACCTATTGTTCAAAAGTCATAAACCTTTAAATCATATTACTAGTGGTTGTATTTATGATTTTTCAGCCATTTTAACTTAAATCATCTTAAAATGTCTTTAATTATTCTTTGTTTTAGTTAGTCTGATGCTCCTTGCCATGCTTAGCTCCTCAATTTGCCTTTGTTGTACTTGGCCTCTTAATTGCTGATTGCAGCTATATTTTATTTTGTTCTCATTATCCAAGTTGACAACAGTCGTTTTGCATTTGGTAGTTTGTGGAACAGACATAGTCTCTATGTTAAAGTAGCTAGATGATACAGTCACTATGTGTAGTAATTTATATAAACTACATGCAGACGGTTAGTTAAGCCAGTCTGTCTGCCTGGTTAGTCAAATACTAACTCTACAAAGAATATGACGTCTCTTTTTAGCAGGTTAGGTCTACCCTAAAACTCAGCCAATTATCTATGAATCCTATTCTATTCTGTGGACACCACTTAGACAGCCAGCCATTCAGTGACGGCAATCTACTTTATTCACTGGCATGCAAAAATATGAACACCCTGATCCAAATTTCTGTCACTGTGCATAACTAAGCAATTGAAACATGACCTGACTTCCAAAAGGCATAAAGTTAAAGACGACACATTTCTAAATATTGTAAGCAAGATTTTTATTTTCATATTTTAGTTTTAAAAAAAAAAAAAAGAGGAAAAAGACCTGAAGCAAAAGTTTGGGCAACGTACATCGTCAGTACTAAGCAATAGCTTGTAAATGCTTTTCAAGTCTTTAAATTCTTATTTTAGGGATTTTCAGCCATTCTTCCTGTCTGAAAAAAATCACAGATTATTGAATACAATCCATTCCTCTCTCTACCAGTGAAATATTATTCAGCATCCTTTTATCTCAAAATACATTTCTGCACCTTTTTTATCTTAAAACATACCTTTGCTCATTTCAGTCAGTGTTGTGTTCACCTCTACAGAACTTGTTTCCAAAATGCTTGTTTAGATGTTTATTTGCAAACTTTAGACACTGAATTTTGTGTTGAGGACACAGGAACATTTTTCGCCTCGTGTCTCTTCCGTTAAGGCCGAACAGTGAAAGACGACTCCAGAGTCTGCTACGTCTTCCTGAAGGTCTTTTGAAGTCAAACAAGGTTTTGATTTGCCTTTTTCGTAAAATCCTGAGCAATTCCCTCTGACAGTTGTCTAGATGTTCCAGACCAAAACCTCAACCTAACAAGCTAATTAAGGTTTAAAATCTTGGTAAAAGTTATCTGAGAAATCTAATCTCTTGGGATGTCTAAGTTTTTCATAGTGGTTGGTTCCTTTTTTACTCTTAAACTGCACAAAACCAACATTTATGCCTTTTGGAGTTAATTTCCTAATCTACCTCAACTATTCACAGTACAATCTTTTATATATTAAAGGAAGTCGTGGCCTAATGGTTAGAGAGTTGGACTCATAACCCAAAGGTTGTGGGTTCGAGTCGCGTACCGGCAGGGATTGTAGGTGGGGGGAGTGAATGTATGTACAGCGCTCTCTCCCACCTTCAATACCACGACTGAGGTGCCCTTGAGCAAGGTACAAGATACTTTGATGCCGTAAGTCACACAGTGACGTGGTGCTGTTGCTAGCTGGACAAACTTATACCGACATAAGTTAAAACGTAACATTTTACAAACCCAGTGGTCTTGAAACATCCAAGTAAAATGAGTATTCATTGGCAAAACTTAATAATCAATGTCCTTATTGCCAGAAACATCACAGAAAAAAATTATCTTATACTAACAGAAATATTACATGTCTAGTAGAACGCAAGAAACAAGGATACTGAAATTTGATGCCAGAAATGTTGTGTATAAATATAAGTGTAATAACAGAAATAAAAGGAGAGCTTCTTTCTCCTCCCCCAGCAATACAGTGCATCAAAGCTATTCAAACATCCCTAAATGGTAAACACTGTTCTTCTATTTTTGAAGCACATAAAAGTACATTGTTACTGTTGTTAATACTCCTAACTCATAATACCCAACTCAAATATGCAGTGCAACTAGACAAAAACAATCTTTGTCTATATTATAGTAGTGCCTTATGACTAAATAGTTGACCTTGTAAAATATCAATGTTGCCTCAATGTAACACTTGACAATTCTGACAACTTAAAAAAAACTTTCCAACAAAGGTTGACAGGTGACTAATCCAAACTTATCACCCAAGAATCTTGTCTTTAGTGCAACCGCAGGCATAACACAATCTCAAAGCGCATTGACTGACATCAGCAGAAGGTTTTTAAGTAATTAAGTTTAAGTCTTAATTTCAGGGATTTGTGTCCAAGGCAGGGGCTCTGTCACGCTTGTTCTGTTGTCAACCCAGCAGCTAGCTGTTGAGTGTACTTTGTTGTACACTCGATATTGCGGTACATTATAGGACTGAATAGCTATACTCAATTTCCACTATGGTTTCAGACACCACTACAAATAGCTGTATCTGGAAAGATTCTGTAGGAAGATGTTATTTTTGGCAAAGCAAGATTTCATAAATTATTAAATTAAGGGGAGCCAATGACCGTAGCGCATAAATATTACACACACATTTTACTTTAAAGGTTAGAGTTTACCTTTACCTTTAATGAAAATTGAAAACAAAGCACAGCCAAGTCATTTTTAACACCCTGTGTTTTGCTCGTTTAAAGGGATAGTTCACCCAAAAATGAAAATTCAGTCATTAATTACTCACCACCCTCATGTCGTTCCAAACCTTTAAGACCTCCGTTCATCTTCAGAACACAAGATATTTTTTGATGAAATCTGAGAGCTTTCTGAACCTCCAGAGACAGCAACGCAACTACCACGTTAAAGGCCCAGAAAGGTAGCAAGTACATCATTAAAATAGTCCACGTGACACCAGTGGTTCAACCGTAGTGTTATAAAGCTTGCAGAATTCATGGATCGGTGTGAACGGGGATTGTTTTGACAATGTTGTTGTCCGTTTTAAGTACATCGTTTTCGTGCAAACATACCCAAAGTCCTCGGAAATGGAAACAAACCAAACTAAAGCCTAAAAATACATCTTACTACAAGTGTAAATAAAAAAAATATTGTTGCAGGAACCCAACTCTTGCACATGTGTTTTGTTATTAAAAGAAACTGTAATTGTTGTTAAGTTTAATAAAAGGAATTTAATGCAAAGAAAAATGCGTAAGACAGTATTATTCACAAAGCTTTTCATATACAATGGTAATGTGCATTGCTTCAAAGCTTTACAGAAAATGCTGAAGAAATATCTACCAGGTCACCATTGAGCAGTTCCAATTAGAGCTGTCTTAATATATTCGTTATCATACCCACAGCAAGCCAAAAGCAAGTTCTTCAAAAGGTGATTTCATAACCTAGTTTCTCCCAAGGTTATGTAAGGGGTTTCTTTCTACACTGAGGGCATGTTTAAAGGTACAGTATGTAATATTGATAGCTAGCAGCTGAAATGGGTACTGCTGTCCAAATATAAAATATAGTTTCTCCCGACCCTCTCCTCCTCAAACCTGATGCTCACGTGGGTTGTCAGATTGAAGACACGAAACAGAAATGAATTGACAATGGAAGGCGACGAGCCTTACACTGTAAACTGATGAGCTGATTTATCCACATTTTAATATACCTCTGGTCATAGAGTTTTTTAGATGGATGCCGAGGCTTTTTAGGACAGATAGAATCTGCGATCTCTGACCCAGTTCATTTGCTGGCTTCTCTGGCTGCAATTCCCAGTGTTTTCTGCCAGCTGGCAACCCGGGGTGTGGAAATACTATAGAGTATACTGGCAGTGAACAGAGTCACACAGACCAAAACAAAAACAGAGATTCCAACACGAAACACACATTTCAAAGTACGGCTGAGCCTGTTTGCAGAGAAACAAGTATGTTTCCTAAATATCTGCGAACATATCATTAGGGCTGGGACAATAAATCGATGCACCGAGATACGTGGATCGATTCTGAGATTTTCGGAATGCATCGTGATTCTCTCTGGAATCGATTCTGAGCTTCGTTTTTAACAGCAGATGGCGCTCTAGGCTCGTTTTTAACCACGCACTCAAATGCTCACGAAGAAGAGCATAATATGAGTGTTTAAATGTACTTGCACATCGGCTTTTATGATGCGAAGTTAATGTAAACACAACCCACTGTGAACATCCTTGTAATTCGCTTCAACTTTTTCAGACTTTATGAATGATTATTTTAGGTTCAAGTGGTGCGTGTGTAAGGAACTGGAAGCAAGCAGAATTTGGCAATTTCTAAAGCACGCAGTACCATCTGCTGTTAAAAACTAAGCTCAGAATCGATTCGAGAGAGAATCGCGATGCCTTCGGAAAATCTCAGAATCGATGCAGAATCATTTCTCGATGCATCGATTTATTGTCCCTGCCCTACACATTATGGTATTGTTATGCTTTAATACCTACAGCGCCTTTAAGGACTCTCTTCAAAGTGAGTTTCTACATGACTCTGAAGGATTGCTTGACGACTGAAACTCTTTTCACACAAAGGACACGTGTAAGGCTTCTCTCCCGAACGAATTCTTATCGGACTCTCAACGTCTACATTATTTGTACATTTCTCCTCACTTAGGTGGCATGTGAAAACTTCCTCCTCATTGTGAGTTCTCGTGTGCCACGTAAGGCTTCCTTTATGTGTGAAACGCTTTCCGCACTGTTGGCACGCGTAAGGCTTCTCTCCGGTGTGGATTCTCATGTGATCTTTAAGCTGTCCTTTATGAATGAAATCTTACGCAGTGAGGTGTATGGCCTGTCTACAATGTGAATTCTTACATGATCATTAAGGTGCGCTTTTTGAATGAAACGCCGTCCGCTTTGATAGCATGTGAACGGCTTCTCTCCGGTGTGAGTTCTCATGTGTTCATTCAGGTGTCCTCTTTGATTGAAACGCTTTCCACATTGATTGCATGAGTAAAGATTGTCGTTAGAGTGAGTTTTCATGTGACACTTAAACGTTTTGTTACATGTGAATGTTTTTCCACACTGGAGGCAAGTTAAAGGGTTCTCTTCGGTGTGAATTCTTCGATGAATCTGAAGTTTCCTTTTATACGCAAAACTCTTCCCGCACTCATTGCAAGTGAAAAGTCCTTCAGTGTGAGTTCTCAAATGCCACTTCAGGCTTCCTTTATGCGTGAAGCTCTTTCCACACTGATGGCACACAAACGGCTTCTCTCCGGTGTGAATCCTTAAGTGATCATTAAGGTGTCCTTTATGAAGGAAACTCTTTCCACAGTGAGGGCATGTGAACGGATTCTCGTCAGGATGCATTCTCGTGCGACGCTTAAGAGTTTCTTCGGGGTGAGTTCTCATGTGCCACGAGAGGCTTGCTTGATGTGTGAAACACTTTCCACAGTGAGTGCATGTGTAAGGCTTCTCTCCGGTGTGAATCCTCAAGTGATCGTTAAGATGTCCTCTATGAATAAACCTCTTTCCACACTGAGGACACACAAAGGGCTTCTCTCCGGTGTGAATCCTTAAGTGAACATGAAAGTATGCTTTATGACTGAAACTCTTTCCACAGTGAGGGCATGTGAATGGTTTCTCTCCAGTGTGAACTCTTAAGTGATCATTAAGGTGTCCTTTATGAAGGAAACTCTTTCCACACTGATGGCATGTGAACAGATTCCGTCAGATGCATTTCGTGCGACGTGTAAGAGTTTCTTCGGGGTGAGTTCTCATGTGCCACGAGAGACTTGCTTGATGTGTGAAACACTTTCCACAGTGAGTGCATGTGTAAGGCTTCTCTCCGGTGTGAATCCTTAAGTGATCGTTAAGATGTCCTCTATGAATAAACCTCTTTCCACACTGAGGACACACGAAGGGTTTCGCTCCAGTGTGACTCCTCGTGTGAATATTAAGGTGTCCTTTATGATAGAAGCTCTTTTCACACTGATGGCACGGGAAAGGCCTCTCTCCAGAGTGAGTTTTTGTGTGTATATTAAGGTGCCCTTTATTTACGAAACTCTTTCCGCATTGATGGCACGTAAAAGGCTTCTCTCCGGTGTGAATTCTTGCATGAACAGTAAGGCGTCCTTTATGTTTGAAACTCTTTCCACACTGATGGCATGTGAAAGGTCTCATTCTGGTATGACTTTTAATGGGATCTTTAAGGCGTCCTGTTTGTGAAAGATTTTCAGACTGATAGTCAATTAAAGGTTTTTCTTCAGCTATCAAATTTTCGGGTGTCTGGAAATAGTGGTTGTCCTCAACTTCATTCAGTTCTTGCCTCTCCTCTTTCACTTCTATCAGGCCTACAATTAACGATAAATTGACAAAAATAAGAAAGGGGAAATTAAAAAATGTCAAAACATTTTTTTAATGGGATGTTTAACGTGCTAAAAGTTCATTCTGTCATGATCAACATGCATTCTTCTACACTACTGATACTATTGTCATTTTAAATACATTATCAAAACTGTATTTTTTTTTCTGTCAAATCAGTAATATGGACAATAAGTCAAATCACAACATTTAATAAACTTGCCAAAAAATTAAATAAATGTTTTAAAATGTATTCCTTTAACTAAACTGTTAGTTTTATAAATTGATTTGATTACCACTGTTTTTAAAGGTACATTTGTATTTGTAAGCCACTAGAAAAAATTATATACTGTGAAAATGACCGAATCTTAAAAAAAAAAAATTTGTGTAAGGTGCTGTACAACAGAATTAGTATGCTTCATAAATTAAAATATGAATGAAAAATCTCAAAAAGCTCCAAGCTTTCTTACTCGTTTTGCTAATAAACGTTCTACGTTTCTTATTTATTTCCAGTTTTGTATACCTATTTAAACTTTATGCAAGTTATTTGTATTTTATATTAGGCAAGGCCTGCCCTATAGTATGGTGTATTTTTATTTGTTTTGTTAATAGAATTTCTATGTTTTATATATAGGCTAAAGCAAGTTTGACGTTGTATTTTGTTGTTGCATTCAAGCAATTGATGCCGAATTGCCGCTAATTCGAAAGTGAAAGTAAAATGCACACGGCGCTTTTAAGCCATTTAGAAGCGAAGGAAAGCGAGGAGAAGAGGGAAACCCCCCGCGGTGACGAGACGAGTGAGGCGAGACCGACGAGACGAGCGAGGCGAGACAGACGAGACGAGTGGGGCGAGACGAGTGAGGCGAGACGAGCGAGACGAGTGAGGCGAGACGAGCGAGGCGAGACGAGCGAGACGAGTGAGGCGAGACAGACGAGAATTGTGGGGCGAGACAGACGAGAAGTGTGAGGCGAGACAGACGAGAAGAGTGAGACAGACAGACGAGAAGAGTGAGGCGAGAAAGACGAGAAGAGCGAGGCGAGACAGACGAGACGAGCGAGGCGAGACAGACAAGAAGAGAGAGGAGAGACACAAGAAGAGTGAGGTGAGACAGGACGAGACGAGCGAGGCGAGAAAGCAAGAGAAGAGCGAGGCGAGACGAGAGACGAGCGAGAGAGACAGACGAGCGAGTGAGGCGAGACGAGTGAGCGGAAGAGCGAGGACGAGTGAGGCGAGACGGAGCGGGCGCGGGACGAGGGCGACGAGTGCGGCGGACGAGCGAGCCGCGGTGAGGCGAGACGAGCGAGCGAGTGAGGGCGAGACAGGTACGAGAAGAGTGAGGCGCGGACAGACGAGACGACCCGGGGCGAGGACGACGGAGGGAGCGAGGCGAGACAGAAGAGGACGAGCGAGGCGGGACAGACGAGGCGCGCTGACGGACGAGACGAGTGGGGCGAGACGAGTGGGGCGAGACGAGTGAGGCGCGCTGACGGACGAGACGAGTGGGGCGAGACGAGTGGGGCGAGACGAGTGAGGCGAGACGAGCGAGACGAGTGAGGCGAGACGAGCGAGACGAGTGAGGCGAGACAGACGAGAAGAGTGAGACAGACAGACGAGAAGAGTGAGGCGAGAAAGACGAGAAGAGCGAGACGAGAAAGACGAGACGAGCGAGGCGAGACAGAAGAGAAGAGCGAGGCGAGACAGACGAGACGAGCGAGGAGAACAGACGGCGAGCGAGGCGGGAGACGAGTCGAGCGGGGCAGACAACGAGACGAGGAGGTGAGACAGATGAGAAGAGTGAGGTGAGGTGAGACAGAAGAGAAGAGTGAGGCGAGACAGACGAGAAGTGTGAGGCGAGACAGACGAGAAGAGTGAGACAGACAGACGAGAAGAGTGAGGCGAGAAAGACGAGAAGAGCGAGGCGAGAAAGACGAGACGAGCGAGGCGAGACAGGACGAGACGAGTGAGGGCGAAAGAGAGGGAAAAAAAAGATGTGAGGCGGAGACGACGAGAAGATGAGGCGAGGGAAAGCGAGTAGCGTTGGAGGCGACGGACTAGAAGAGTGAGGCGAGACAGACGAGAGGGGCGAGGCGAGACAGACGAGAAGAGTGACAGACGAGAAGAGTGGGGCGAGACCGACGAGAAGAGTGAGGCGAGACAGACAAGAAGAGAGGGGCGAGACAGACAAGAAGAGTGAGTCGAACTGACTGACAAGAAGAGTGAAGTGAGACAGACAAGAAGAGTGAGGTGAGACAAACAAGAAGAGGGAGGTGAGACAGCGAGAAGCGTGAGGCGAGACAGACGAGAAGCGTGGGGCGAGATAGGCGAGAAGCGTGGGGCGAGAAGAGTGGGGCGAGCTGACTGACGAGAAGCGTGAGGCGAGACAGACGAGAAGAGTGAGGCGAGACAGACGAGAAGAGTGAGGAGAGACAGACAAGAAGAGTGAGGCGAGACAGACGAGAAGAGTGAGGCGGGACAGACAAGAAGAGTGAGGCGAGACCGACGAGACGAGTGGGGCGAGACAGACGAGACGAGGGAGGCGGGACCGCCGAGAGGAGCGAGGCGAGACAGACGAGACGAGCGAGGCGAGACAGACGAGAGGAGCGAGGCGAGACAGACGAGAAGAGAGAGACGAGACAGACGAGAAGAGCGAGGTGAGGCGAGACAGACGAGAAGAGAGGGGCGAGACAGACGAGAAGAGTGAGGCGAGACAGAGGGGAAGAGTGAGGCGAGACAGACGAGAATTGTGGGGCGAGACAGACGAGAAGTGTGAGGCGAGACAGACGAGAAGAGTGAGACAGACAGACGAGAAGAGTGAGGCGAGAAGAGTGAGGCGAGACAGACGAGAGGGGCGAGACCGACGAGAAGAGTGGGGCGAGACCGACGAGAAGAGTGAGGCGAGACAGACGAGAAGAGTGAGGGGAGACAGACGAGAAGAGTGAGGTGAGGCGGGACAGACAAGAAGAGTGAGGCGAGACAGAAAAGAAGAGAGAGGCGAGACAGACAAGAAGAGGGAGGTGAGACTGACGAGAAGAGTGAGGCGAGACTGGCGAGAAGAGTGAGGCGAGACAGACAAGAAGTGTGGGGCGAGACAGACGAGAAGAGGGGGGCGAGAGCCGACGGGGGGGGGGGGGGGGAACGGGAGTGAGGCGAGTCAGACGAGAAGAGTGAGGCGAGTCAGACGAGAAGAGTGAGGCGAGACGACGAGAAGAGTGAGGCGAGACTGACGAGAAGAGCGAGGCGAGACAGACAAGAAGAGAGAGGAGAGACAGACAAGACGAGTGAGGTGAGACACACAAGAAGAGTGAGGAGAGACACAAGAAGAGTGAGGCGAGACTGACGAGACGAGTGAGGCGGGACAGACGAGAAGAGTGAGGAGGGACAGACGAGAAGAGTGAGGAGAGGACAGACGAGAAGAGTGAGTCGAGCTGACTGACAAGAAGAGTGAGGAGAGACAGACGAGACAGACGAGAAGAGTGAGGCGAGAAAGACGAGAAGAGTGAGGCGAGACAGACGAGAAAAGTGAGGCGAGACAGACGAGAAGAGTGAGGCGGGACAGACGAGAAGAGTGAGGCGAGACAAACGAGAAGAGTGAGGCGAGACAGACGAGAAGAGTGAGGCGAGACAGACGAGAAGAGTGAGGCGAGAAAGACGAGAAGAGTGAGGCGAGACAGACGAGAAGAGTGAGGCGAGACAGACGAGAGAGGTGAGGAGAGACAGACAAGAAGAGTGAAGAGTGAGGCGAGACAGACAAGAAAAGTGAGGCGAGACAGACAAGAAGAGTAAGGCGAGACAGACAAGACGAGTGAAGCGAGACAGACAAGAAGAGTGAGTCGAGAGAGACAAGAAGAGTGAGGCGAGACAGACAAGAAGAGTGCGGCGAGACAGACGAGAAGAATGAGATGAGACAGACGAGAAGAGTGAGGCGAGACGGACGAGAAGAGAGAGGCGAGACACACAAGGATGATAGGGTGGATGATTAGTTTTGAAACTAGATGCAAAGCACCGTTTGGCAATATTTTGTATTTTGAAAGCTGTGACTTTTGCGTTTATCTGCGTTTTTTTAAACATTGTTTATTTAATTGGTTTCAGTGTTGCTGATTTCTACTTTCATTTAAATTGTGTCATTTATTTATTTATTGACATCAAGGTGTACGCCGTGCCTCCAAGCTTTCTTACTTGTTTTGCTAATAAACGTTCTACTTATTTATTTCCAGTTTTGTATACCTATTTAAACTTTATGTAAATTATTTGTTATTTTATATTAGGCATAGCCTGCCCTATAGCATGGTGTATTTTTATTTGTTTTGTTAATAAAAGTTCTGTTTTATATATAGGCTAAAGTAAGTTTGACGTTGTATTTTGTTGTTGATCAAGCCATTGACGCCGAAAAAACGAACAATTGCCGCTATTTGAAAGTGAAAGTAAATGCACGCCGCTTTTACAAGCTATTTAAAAGCGAAGGAAAGCGAGGAGAAGAGGGAACGCCCCCGCACCGTCACAACCCTATCCTTAACATGAGACATGCTTTATATTAAGGGCTTTAAAATCACTGGTAAGATATAGTGAACACGTATAGTTTAAAGCGGCTCGCCCCGTCAGATGCCTTGCGCAGTTTAATGTGTTTAATGTGCTGTTTTCCTCAGTGCATAACTTACATTTCACTGCTATATTCTCCTTCTGTAAATGTTAGAAAGTCATGGAGATATTTCTTCTTCTGCATGCGATTCTCCGCTAAACTACACAGACTTCAGTGAACGAGCAGACGGAGCGCAGTATTTGTGACTAAAATATACGTTTTCCTAAAATATCTGTACTGTAAATATTTCGTATTCGTATGTAGAACTGTAAACCTACAAGTGTATTTTTATAATAGCACTGATCATGAAGTGACTGTACTGGGGTACTCAAAATAGCCTAATACAATTACTCTGTGCTTTTGTTTCATTTTTTATTTTTTTTAGTGAATAGAATTTTTGTTTAGTAAAATGCATTATTTTTGTTTTTAGACTGTAATCTTACAATGTTAGAATGCAATGTGATTTTAATCGTTTTTTGCACATAATATCTAGCATTGCCTACATGCTTACATTCACTTTGTTTATTTTACTGCCTTTAATATGAACATTGTGTCACTGGACAACATTGGGCAGGATATATATATACATACAGAAAGCATAGAAAATACAGATATATATCACAAAATACTGAGAATTTGTTTGTTTTTTTGCCATGTCATCCAACCCTAATTTAAACACATATACATATATATTTTTTTTTTCTAAGACACATTATGTTAAGTAATAACCAAATGTAATGTAATTGCTTTGAATACCAACCTATGTGTTCCTCGGTTTGTTCATCTTTCACTCCGCAGGGCTCTGCATCAGTCCAGTCTTCAGGCTCGCCTTTAATAAACGCCATGATTTCTCTCGCAGAGTTCCGCGTCACGTTTAAGAGGACTGACTGGAATAGTTTATAGAAAGAAATAGAGAGCAAAGCTAATCACGCGCTGCACACCGAGACAACAACAGCACGCGCTGAACGCTTTACACACCTTAAACAGCAGTGGGCGGAGTCCCGGCGCCGGCGTCATGACGTCACAGCTGTTCCGCGGGGCAAAATAAAAGACCTAATTTTTTTTTTAATCATTCACATTTTTTAATCAGCACTAGTTATTTTACATCTTTTATGACAGGGGTGTTGCCTCAACACACTTGATTAGCTGGTTCATCTCCCACATGCATAACTTAAACTGACTTTAATGTTCCTCATCATCAGTCATTAAGAATCAGAAATGATTAGAAAAGTGTTTCTAATATAGTAGCAGCCTATTCATGTTGTCAAGATGATTGTATATTTACCTGTTTTTATACAGTCTATGATATTTACGTATAACCTAAGAATAAAAGACTATGTTCTAGATTTATTACCCAAAAATACTTAGAAAAAAATGTGAGATTTCCAATAAATTATTAAAGTTGTTATTATTCAGGTTTAAATGATTTTATTTTACACACCCGCTCTCGGAACTACATGTTCACGTAGTAAAAAAGGGGGCAGTAAATATCAGACGGACGTGCTTCCTGTTTAGAGTCGGGTCGCTTGTTGCTCGAGAAGCTGCGGATGATGTGAGTCGCTGAGCGGTGTAGCGCGTCCTGCTGAAGACATGGCTGTGAGCTCGGGCTGCAGTACGGTGCTGATGTCGGTGCGGGTGTCGGTTCGGCCGCTGTCGGTGGGCTCGGACTCGCTGCGGCTGCAGATCAACATGAACGCGAACCGTGCGGGACTCTTTACGCTCACGCTCAGACACAACGACCGCGGAGGACGCAGCGTGGGACACACACACACACACACACACACCACACACACCACTCTTCACACTCATCACTCTCTCACACTCACTCTCACTCACTCACTAACACACACTCACTCACTCACTCACTCACTAACACTCTCTCACACTCACTCACTCACTAACACTCTCTCACACTCACTCACTCATCACTAACACACGTCCCTCACCACTCACTACCCTCTCTCACACACGTCATCACTCACGCACTCCTCTTCACACACACCACACACACTCACTCATTCACACACCCACTCACTCACACACACGCACTCACTCTCACACACCCTCACTACTCACTCACTAAACTCCTCACGACACTCTCAATCATCACTCACTCCTCGCACACACATCACACACACTCACTCATTCACCCACACACACGTCACTCACTCACTCAAGCACTCTCAAACACACTCACACAACTCACCTTCACACACAATCACCTCATCTAACACTCACTCACACACACACACACTCACTCCTCACACACTCACGCACTCACGCACGCACACACACACACAAACACGCACAAACACAAACTCTCACGCCCTCACTCACACTCACTCATTCACACAACACACGCTCACACTCACTCTTCACACACGCACGCACAACTCTCTCACACTCACTCAACTCTCTCCACACCCCACTCTCAAACACACAAACCTTTTTTTCCACTCATAAGCACACAACTACTCACTCACCAACTCCACAACACACTGCACTCTCACAACACCACCACACACAAACTCACACTCACTCACTACACACACGCTCACTCACGGCCACTCACCACGGCACTAACACACACGTACCACTACTCATCCTCACCACTCACTAACACCACTCTCTCTCTCTCTCTCACCCACTCACACCCACACACACACACCCACACCACACACTCACACACACACACACACGCTCACTCTCACACTCACTCACACACACTATCACTCACTCACTCACTCACACTCACCCACCCACACACACACACACACCACCCCACACTCTTCAAAACACACATTATCTACGACCATCACTAATCTCACCACGTCATCACAGAATCACAAACACAATACACGTCTACTTCGAAGAGAATAAGACTTCACTCAGTCTCTCACAACAACGAAAGAGTCAAGTCACTGCAACGAGAAGCTCACAACAGGCTCGCAAGACGACAACGCAAGCGTGGCCGGCGATCACACTCCACTGCAACGACGTGACGCAGCAGGACAAAGACATTTCACAACAACACCACTCAAAGAGCGTCAGATCAAGTCAGACTCACTCAAAACACAATCACTCACTCACATCTCCTCACTAACACAAGGCAGCACTCACTAAACACACCTCACTCACTCACACAGAGGACACGAGGGACACTTCTCACACACCACACTCTCTCAATAACACGCACTCATTCACACTCCAACCACACTAACTCTCTCACACTCATCAATATCACTCCTCGACACACACGAATCTAGGCACTCATTAACACACAACAAACCCCTCACTCGCTCACAGCTGCACTCACTATTACCCACACCACACACACACACACACACCAAAAAACACACACACACACACACACTCACTCACTCACTCATTCACACTCACACACACACACTCACTCACACTCACACACACACACTCATCATTCACACTAACTCACGCAACAAACACACTCTCTCATCATCACTCACCTCACTTAATTCACACTCACACACAATCACTCCGCAATCACACTCCGTCATTCACCACGCGCAACCACTCACTCTCTCACACTCACTCACTCACTCTCTCACACGCACTCACTCACTCTCTCACACACACACACACACTCACTCACTAACACACAAAAACACTCACTAACACACACACACACACACGCACTCACTCCCACACACTCCCTCTTCACCACGCACATTCACCAACTCAATCATTTCACACTCATCATTCACACGCACCACAACACTCACTCACTCACACTACCACCCCACACTCACTCATTCACACTAACACACACACTCACTCATTCACACTAACACACACTCACTCATTCACACACGCGCACACACACTCACTCATTCACACTCACACATGCACACACACACTCACTCATACACACTAACACACACACATGCGTTCACTCACTCATTCACACTAACACACACACTCACTCATACACACTAACACACACACATGCGTACTCACTCACTCACTCATTCACACTAACACACACACTCACTCACACACATAACGCACGCACACACGCCCACTCACTAACCCATAATCACACTAAATCACACACAGACACACACACACACGCATGCATGCAGGCTCACTATCCTTCCTTTCATACCATCACATCAGTTCTGTCTGTTTATCTGTCAGTCTGTGTAAACACTGTTTACCCTTCTATAGTCTAGTCTTGTGTAGCTAAATATAAAGTTCTGTAAACATCTTTATTAGGTTGTTACAAAAACAATATTCCTACATTCTCAGAAAAAGTGGTTCAAAAGCGGTCACTGGGGTTGTATCCTTTCAAAAGCTACTAATGCACTGTTAAGGTACTCGTATGCAAGTATAGTGACCGGTGTGTTATGAGCTGTTCTCTCTCAGTCTCTGGCAGAGTTTGATCTGCGCTCCGTGAAGTATGAGATCAAATCAGCTCGAAGTCATGAAATGCGTCTCATCAAGCCGCCCCACGACTGCCTCACGTTCACCTTCCGCAGCGAGCAGGAGGCGCAGGAGTGGGCCACCGTCATGATGTCATCGCTCAGAGAGTCACACAGAGGTCAGAGGTCACTGCTACATTCAACCCTACTCTATTATATTTGATACATGAACTTCTAAGGTCTCTAAATGACCGACATGATCAAACTCTGCTGTTAAACCTGTTTCACACTCGATCTACTGCATGCATTCTGTCTCTGATTATAAATACATGCCAGATATGCTTAGCCTCTCTGCTTGTTTAAAGGTCTGCTTCTGATTGTTCATTCACTCTTTTTCTGTCTTAGTTGCCAACATTTCTCATCCTTCAAATGATGGAGAGCAGAATATGAATTGTGGAGCGAATAACTCTGTCTTGTCGCTGTCTATGAAAGGTTTGTTTTCTAATGGGAGTGTTTAAATGGTTTAACCGTTCTACCATGGTTGTAATCACAAAATAAACTTGATCTATATGATAAATGCACACTTTTGTGATGCAGTGCACTTTATTTATTCATGTTTGAGTACTAGGAGTGACAGACCGTTTCCAGAAAGCTTTTTTGGTTTGACTGTAAATATTGGTTCTGCATATACAAATAATCAGTATTGGTTCTAAAAGAAACTCAATATCAGTCAGTCTCCACTACAAATCTTCTTGTTCTCGTAAGCGTTGTGTGACTGCTTCTCTTCTCTTCTGTCTGCTGTAGAGGAGCTGTGTCTAGAGCTTTCTCGAGCGATCGAGGCTGGAGATACTCATGCTGCTGTGCACTACGCCACAGATCTGGCCAAGCAGCAGATCGCACTGAGTATCCAACCAGCGCTGCGGGACACAGACGACACGGAGATCAGGTGTGCGTGAGTGTGTGTGTGAGTGTTGTGTGAGAGTGTGTGTGAGTTGTGTGAGTGTGTGTGTGTGAGAGAGAGAGAGTGTGTGTGTGTGTGTGTGAGAGAGAGAGCGTGTGTGTGTGTGTGTGTGAGAGAGAGAGTGTGTGGTGTGGTGTGTGTGTGAGAGAAGGGTGGTGTGTGTGGTGTGATGTGTGTGTAGGGTGTGATGTGTGTGTGTGTGGTGTGTGTGTGTGAGAGAGAGTGTGTGTGTGTGTGTGTGTGAGAGAGTGTGTGTGTGTGTGTGAGAGATGTGTGTGTGTGTGAGAGGAGGGTGTGTGTTTGTTGAGAGAGTGGGTGTGTGAGTGTTGAGAGCGTGTGCCTGTGTGTGTGTGAGGAGAGTGTGTTTGTGTGGGAGAGTGTGTGTGTGTGTGAGAGAGAAAGAAAGAGAGTGTGTGACTGAGTGTGTGTGAGAGAGAAAGAGAGAGAGAGAGTGTGTGAGAGAGAGAGTGTGTGAGAGAGATTGTGTGTGTGTGAGAGAGAGAGTGTGTGAGTGTGTGTGTGTGTGGGAGAGTGTGTGTGAGAGAGAGAGAGAGAGAGGGGTGGGGGGGGGGGGGGGGGGGGGAGGGGTGGTGTGTGTGTCGTTGTGTGAATTTGAGGTGTGTGAGAGGAGTGTGTGTGTGTGGGAGTGTGTGAGAGAGAGAGTGTGAGAGAGAGCGAGAGTGTGAGAGAGAGAGTGTGTGTGAGAAAGAGAGTGTGTGTGAGAGAGAGGTGTGTGAGAGAGAGGTGTGTGAGAGAGAGAGTTGTGTGTGAGAGAGAGTGTGTGTGAGAGAGAGAAAGTGTGTGTGAGAGAGAGAGAGTGTGTGTGGTGTATGTGTGTGTGTGTGTGTGAGAGAGAGAGTGTGTGTGTGGGTGAGAGAGAGTGGGTGTGTGTGTGAGAGAGAGTGTGTGGTTGAGAGTGTGTGTGTGGTGAGAGAGTGTGTGTGTGTGTGTTTATGTGTGTGTGTGTGTGAGAGAGTGTGTGTGTGTGTGTGAGGAGAGTGTGTGTGTGTGTGTGAGGAGTGTGTGTGTGGTGTGAGAGAGTGTGTGTGGGAGAGGGTGTGTTGTGTTGTGTGGAGTGTGTGTGTGTGTGTGTGTGTCGAGCAGTAGGTGTTGTGTGTGTGTGAGAGAGAGAGAGTGTGGTGTGTGTGTGGTGTGAGAGAGTGTGTGAGTGTGTGGTGTGTGTGTGAGTGTGTGTGTGTGGTGTGTGTGTGGGTGTGTGTCTGTGTCTGTGTCTGTGTGAGTGAGTGTGTGTGAGTGTGTGAGTGTGGGTGTGTGTGGATGAGAGAGTGTGTTTGTGGGTGAGAGAGAGTGTGTGTGTGGTGTGTTGTGTGAGAGAGCGTGTGTGTGTGTGTGTGGGAGAGAGATAGTGTGTGTGTGTGTGTGAGAGAGTGTGTGAGTGTGTGGGAGTGAGTGAGTGAGAGTGAGTGAGTGTGTGTGAGAGAGTGTGTTTGTGTGTGTGTGTGAGAGAGAGTGTGCTCGCTGTGTGTGTGTGTGTGTGAGACAGACAGAGAGAGAGAGTGTGTGTGTGGGTGTGTGTGAGAGAGAGAGTGTGTGTGTGTGTGTGTGTGAGAGAGAGAGTGTGGTGTGTGTGTGAGAGAGAGAGAGAGAGAGAGAGGAGAGAGAGAGAGTGTGTGTGTGAGAGGTGTGTGTGTGTGTGAGAGAGAAAGAGCGGCCGCGTGTGTGTGGGGGTGGTGTGTGTGTGTGTGAGTGAGTGAGAAAGAGAGTGTGTGTGAGTGTGTGTGTGTGTGTGAGAGTGTGTGTGAGCGAGTGTGAGGGCTAGTTACATGCACAATTTTTGGTTCAATCGGACTGAATTCATTCCGATTGATGAATCTGAATGAAGTGTTTACATGAATGCTAAAGAAAGTGATCTGGTTGATGTGTGCGTTTATGTCACAAGCTTCAAATCGGAATTTATTATTTTTTTACATTAATTTGAATAGCATATTAGAATGATTCTGAAAATCATGGGGACACTTATAGGATTAATGAGGCTGAAAAGTCCATCTTGGACCACAGAAATAAATTATATTTTAGATTTTACATTTCATATACAGGCTTCTTTAAAAACATTACAAGTCTTACTGATCCTAAACTTTTGACCGGTAGTGTATATAAAGATGCATTAAAAGCCTGATGGTGACAGATTTCAGATGTGATTTTTATTTTTTATTATTTCAGCTTAGCTGTGGTTGTAGAAGATGCGTCGTCTTGCTGCTGTGTCACAGTGAAAGTCCACCCTCACGTGACCGTCGCTTCTCTGAAGCAGCAGGTAGGAAAGATCAAAGCACATCTTGAAGTCCGATCTGATGTGTTGGATTGATCTGATGGTGTGTTTGTCTCTTGCAGATGTTTGTTGAGTATGGTTTCCACCCCAGCGTGCAGCGCTGGGTCATCGCTCAGTGTCTGTGCTCTGACGGCCGCTCTCTAGCGTCGTATGGCATCTACAGGGACGGCGACACTGCGTTTCTCTATCTCTTGTCTGCTCGTCACGCCTGCCTCAGTCGCCAGCAGCAGGAGAACGGTGTGTCGATGCCGACTGCAGCAGCGCCGCCAAACACCTCGCTCGGCCCCACACCGGCCCCCAGCGGCCCCGGCAGCCACGACTGGAGAGGCTACAGCACCTTACCTTCCCGCCTTAGCCACAGCAGCACAGGTCCGCTCGGGTCACTCACAGCTGTTTGGCACGGTCCACAAATGCTTGCTCTAGCGGCCGAAGATGAGTGAATAGAGGACGTTTTGCTTGCAAAAAAAAAAATGCAACATTACATTTTTTCCCTTACGACAGTGGAATTATTAAGTGTCTTTCCTGGTATATTCAGGTCATTGTGTCACTCACAGTATCATTACAAGCCAGTCTCTGTCTCATTAAATCAGGCTTCTTTTTATACTAGTGCTTATGCTACTGTGCAAATGTGTGGGGTTGGTGAGATGTTTCTGAAATAGTCTCTTCTGCTCATCAAGGCTGCATTTATTTGATCAAAAATACAGTAAAAATTGTGAAATATTATAACTATTTAAAATATCTGTTTTCTATGTGAATATATTGTAAACCGTAATTTATTTAAATGATCAAAGCTGAATTTTCAGCGTCTTCAGTGTCGCATGATATGCTGATTTGCTGCTCGAGAAACATTTCTGATTATTAACAGTGTTGGAAACAGTTATATTTTTGTGGAAACTGTGATGCATTTTGTTTTTCAGGATTCACAGATGAATAGAAAATTCAAAAGAGCAGCATTTATTTGAAATCAAAATCCTTTGTAACATTATAAACGTCTTTACTGTCACTTTGATCAATTTAATGCATCCTTGCGGAATAAAATAATTAATTTCTTTTAAACAAAAACAAAATATATTGACCCCAGCTTCTGAACGGTAGTGTGTGAATGTTCCAGTTCCTCTTTCTGTTTTCATCATCATTATCACTGCTCGCTTCAGTGCGTGTTTCTGATTGGTCAGCAGGCAGCAGTGGGTGTGGCCCAGAGAAACCCAGTGCTAGTGACCTCATTAACCTCGAGATGTTGCAACTTGGAGGATCCAAACTGAAATCAAGTAACACGCAGGTAATAATTACATACATTCACATTTCCCATTTCTAGACACTACAGCAAATACAGACAGCTTGTAAATAAGTAGCCCACATAATCACGAACCACATAGAAAGCAGATTGTTGGATTATATAACGAATAGTTTGATTTGCATCTCTCTCTCTTTAGTCAGGCTGGTCCTGTCCGTCCTGTACATTCATAAATAAGTCTACGAGACCCGGCTGTGAAATCTGCAGCACAGATCGACCCGATCACAGCAGCGTCCAACAGGTGATTTCACTCACAGCTACACCTGTTCACTCTGCTGGAACACTGTGCGCGCTCATATTTATTCTGTTTCTGTTCTAGGAAAAAGCTAGAAGATCTAACCAGTGAAAGTGTGCTGTAAACACACACAAACCGAGACAAAACCCCTAAAATAATCTCTCACACATTCACATTCGAACGACGCTTGAGGACCTACAATGCGAGTAAGAGTTGGCCTGCAGCGTATTTCACCGGTGGGTTACTCTCTATTAGTTTACAGTAACTAGTAACTGACTTGTTGCTTGGTTTCCCTTAAAGGAGTCGTGACATGGATTTGCTTTTGAGCTTGATTAAACGCTTTGCTTTTAATGAGGATTACGCTGTGAAACTTGCAGGAGGTTTTAAAGGTCTTATATGTCAAAAGATAGCAGAAAGTACGCCTTTAATGGAGTGATATAACTGTTGAACAGAAGTTATTCAGGTTCATTGAGATAATAAAAAACAAAGCAGAAACCGTGTCATGCGTGGCGTTAGATGGTACGAACTCAAGTCTATTTAGGACAAATTGCAAGTTGTTTTAAATAAGACATTATAAGACTCCTTTAGCTTCGGTTGTTGATTCAGATGTGTAATCTGAAGAGGAACGCTACAATGGCAAAATTAAATGTTAATTAAACATACAGCATTTCAAGCTTTATTTTAATGCACTTGTTGGAAAGGAGACGATGCACAAGTTAGAATTCCTAGATTTCAGTCCGTTTGCAGACGTGATGCTTCTTTTGCTGTTTATTCACAAGCTCATACTGTAATTTCTGCTCGTGCAACTGTTTAGGAATATTCTTCCCTCACTTCCCGGTGTGTAAATCAGTGTTCGTGTCCACTAGAACAGGTTAATTTATGTTCATCAAGCTCTATTTTAGGGGCTTATGTTTTAAATGTGACTGTCATTATGTGACGAGGCCAGCACATAATGAGAAGAACAACTGAATGGAACTTGCATAAATGCATGTTGTGTCAAATTTATGGTCTAATTATACCTTATCAAATCAACTCTCATTGAAGACTTTGTTCATATTTGGAACAAACTACATTCAGGGAGTGGGTCATAGGGGTATTATAAAGGACAATGGGGGGAACGGAAGGATAGGGCCAGTGAATGGGTGTATGGGAAATGATTGTGTGGTAAAGGCTACCGGCATTTCCCAGGGCTGTGCGGCATGGGAAACAGAATGATGAGGAAGCGGAATAAGCTTTAGCCGCACGGAAGGTGATAGGTGACCGGGAGCAGGGGGGGACAGTCATGCGTGTTGACGAAAGGGTAACGTCGGGAGCAGTATGCCTCGTTTCACTTTTCAGTGGAACTATCCCGAGCTTTCGTTGTGGTAAAGGCGGGTAAGAGGGATATCAAGGGAAACGGGGGGAGGGCTGCGGAGGGAGAGGGAAGGCGTGAGAAAGGGGCCACGGCAAGAAGGGTAGGGGAAGGGAAAGAGAGGGGCTAATGGAGACACAGATGGCAAAGGATGAGTAATTGGGCCAAGCTTGTGGGAAGTAAGCAGTCAAAAGCCAGTAGGGGGAAGGTAATTGAACGAAAGGGGCAGAGGAGCGAGGGCAGGGCCCGGTCTCGGGGGAGGGGCAACTCTGGGGGGAGAAAGAAGAGCTGGGAAAGGTGCAAAGGGACGAAAGCTGCAAAGGCCTCAAGAGGCGTTGTAAAAGGTGAGGCGCCACTACCTAACATTGCCTCGTTTAACACGCCCCCCATGGCTACAGCCCTAGGTGGGAAGAGTTGCATAACCCACCCAAAGGTTCAGCACAGAAAGAAGGCGTACGTTTATTCTCGCTTGTATTATTGTGCTTGCCGCCATGTCGTGAAGACTGTGTGCTTCTTGTGAAAGCACAAACACTGTGTCCTTCGAAAAGAGACGAGATCGTCTTCGTATTCCGAGCTGATCCCGTGCGGGTCCTCTGAAGAAAACATCACGTTTGCTGGGATCCCCGGATCGCTTTCCACCGTGGCCGAACGGAGTCCTGGCCCGGGGGAATCACCATTTTGTTGCCACAAGCCCTCCGACGCCTCCTTCCGCGAATCCCGCCTCCTCTGCTCACTCTAGCCTTCCGGCCGTTCCTCACTTTATCCCCCCGCCTCGGCTCACTGTAGGCCGCCGTGTGTGACGTTGTGTTTCATTGTGAAAGTGAAACTATTTTTTTTGGCCTTCCAAAAATGGACACGACTAAATAAGTGGTTAAGTTGTATTTACACACTGTTCCAGAACACTTCAACCCAAAAATACAGATGTGTGCAGCACATTTTATAGAGGACTGTTTCCTGATCCTGTGAGAGTAGATTACAATGCCGGCTGTTTTGACTCAAAGACTGTAAGTACATTTTTTTTATATTTAAAGAGTTTTTATATTTTATATATTTAAATCGAGTTTTTTGGGCAGTGTAGAGTAGAACTTGTTGTTTGTCTTATCTCCGATCACAAATGCAGACATGGTATTATGTTTACGCGGCGCGATGCAACGCAACACGTTAAAAGACAGTATAAGTCATTATAATCCATCATTTTTGTCCCCACTGGATGCAACAAATGTCTTGTTTGTAATGGGTTTTAATGTTTGTCTCGTCGCTCCGGCCGGACACGGCATCACAGTATGGTAGGGGCTTAACATTTCCGTCACACGCTTTAGGTTTTCGGCCAATCACAACGCACTGTATAGTTGACCAATCACAGCACACCTCGCTTTTTCCAAACGAATGAGCTTTGTAAAAATCGACGCGTTACAAAAAGGCGGGGCATAGAGGAGAAACAATAAGGTACATTACCACAAAAATGTGGAAAATAATGTGTTTTTTTTTTCCTTAAACTGCATAAACACATTTCATACACCAAATACACAAAATAATGCATCATATGACCCCTTTACCATGTCCTATACTTGCATTGCTTTGGTCGGTTGATGAGTGTCCGGATGAAAGTTCGTGGTTTCAGGTTTGGACTTGCGATAACCTTCTTCCTGGGTTAAAAACTAGAAACCAGAGTGATGACTTCCAAAGATGTTCTACTTCGATGGTGGACTTGGAGTTTCTCCCAGTGAAATGAAAAGAGCTAAGAGGACCTCAGCTGAGAATCCTATTATCTGTTTGTGAATGTAAAGTCAATGGCCGAGCCTGGCAACGACTTAGGTTTCCTGAGATATAGCTCACACCCCATCTTCTCAGAATCTAACATATCCGCACGACTGCAGCTTTCACTGATGTGAGGCTCTTTAGTCTCTAATCGAGGTCACTCCTCTGGCTTTCAAAGAACCAATGTGGCTTGAAGCTTTGGAGGGAAATTTTACGACTTTGTCTCAGAGCATGGTATTTTCCATATGTAATTCGATTTGGTGTTGATGCAAAAACTACTAAAGAGTCTTAAACACTAATGTATTGCCTATGTACCAACATATAATAAACAATCTTGTTTAGATCATCAGAAGGAGAATTCATAGATACTAAACACGGTATAGGTAAGATTACATGAACGAGTGGTTCCTAATTATAAGCATGCATAAAACAGCATACAATACAACAGACAATATACAAGACAGCAATAATATACACAATGACCTGAAGGATGTGTGTGTTCATTCACAGAAAGGTTTTTATATGAATTAATTAGAGAATAGTCCATTTCTCTGGGCATTATGTGTTTTTCCTATGAGGAAAATGAGTGAGAGTTGGGCAATAAAACCAGTGATATCAGCATTGGTTGGCATGGAACCAGAGGCCTGTTCTGCCTTTCTAAGGTGTTAGATGCATTTCGGGGGAAGAGTCCATAGACCCTCATAGTTTTGGTTTGTTGATTGAGGGCTGTTACAGGGTATTTTGTTAAATATAAACTAAAAAAAATTTGTGTCCTGATGTCCAGACGCTGACAAAAGATCTGACACTGTTACGGATTCTCATGCAGCTCAAACTTATGGGTAGAATCTCTTGTCATTCTATTCTGGTTCATCAACACAGTTTCACTGATGATCCAGAACAAACCCTAAACCCAGGATAGAGCGGCTGAGTGAATGTGGTCTGGACTGTGTGGATGAGGCTCATTGTGTTTCTGTAGACGCTGTAGAAGGACAGAGTTCCTGCTCTGTGATCCACAAACACTCCTATTCTCCTGCTGATGGACTCTGCAGAGAGATCAGTGTGTTTGTTATTGTGTGTGAATGAGTAACTGGAGTGAGTGCAGATCAAACTCCAGGACTGATCATTGCATCCAAAAATACACTCTTTACCCCGTCCCTTCCTGCTGATGCTCTTATATGACACTGATATATCCACACCTCCACTCCACTCCAGCTCCCAGTAACAGCGTCCACACACACTCTCTCTACACAACACCTGAGGACAACAATCAAATCTGTCTGGATGATCAGGATACGACTGGACTGTGCCAGTGTGAGTAATCACTCTGTTGCTCTCAGACAGATGGAGGCGTTTATATGCTGTGTTCAGATCCAGAGTGAGCTGGTGGGAATCTGATGGAGATAAAACACATCAGAATCAGGAAATATGAATCTGTTTGATCTTTTCATGTATATTAACTCTTCATTTTCAGTGTATCATCAATGTCTCAGTACAGATGAGCAGATATCTGTGCAAATCATCATTTACATCATCAGTTATAAAACTCTTCTTTCAGCTTCTACAGAAGAACATGAACACACTCAGTGAGTTTTCTGCTGGTTTTCTTACTGACTTACATTGTAGGAAGTGGTTCCTGGTTCTGGGAGCAATGTTGGTGAATGTGACTGTGGAAATCAACAGACATGAACAGTGTGATTCTCATGATCCTGTATCTATTCCTAACACATTTCTAATATGATGTTCTCCATGATATGAGCTGATGATGGACTGGTTTCTGAGAGCAGATGAATCTGCAGGACTTTACCTCTTTCTGAGATCTTCTTGAGCTGCTCTTTGCAGAAATCCTCCAGTTTGTCTCTCAGCTGATGGACATATTCTCTCAGGTCATCAGAAGAGAAGAGAGAACTGAAGGGATCGTCATTTACGTCTGTAGATTCAGGAGGTGCTGAGAGAGACTGGAAACTCTACAGAAAACAGAAATCAAAACTCATCAGCTCCACACTTCACCCAATAACCTACAGGAACATCAGATGTGATTTCACTGATCTTTAGTAACTCAATCCAGCACTTTCACAGCATCATTCTTATATTCATTATATCACATTAGAGCTACAGATTCCAGTGTTTGCCACTTACACCTTTCTAGGAAATACACTGAACAAAATTATAAACGCTTTTTTTTTGTTTTTGCCCCCATTTTTCATGAGTTGAACTCGAAGATCTAAGACTTTTTCTATGTAGACAAAAGGCCTATTTCTCTCAAATATTCACAAATCTGTCTAAATCTGTGTTAGTGAGCACTTCTCCTTTGCCGAGATAATCCATCCACCTCACAGGTGTGCCTTAGGCTGGACACAATAAAAGCATGGCTCATCTGCATGCTCGTCGTCCTCATCGGGGTATCAGGATCTCATCGGGATCTTGAGCAGGATCTGCTCAAGTCCACTATGATCCTGTTCTTCTAGATCTCTGTTACCTGCAGGAACTGGATGTGATCCTGTGTGTGTGAAAGATGCTCCAGCTCAGCGTCTCTCCTCCTCAGATCATTGATCTCCTGCTCCAGTCGCTCCACTCGTCCTTCAGCTCGACTCACTGCAGTCTTCTCCTGATCTCTGATCAGCCGTATCAGCTCAGAGATCCTCTCACTGTCCTCCACTGCTGTCTGTGCAGAGCGCTGTTAGGACACACAGTGATTCAGGCTTCAGTGAGTCTGAACTGAGACTGAGACAAACTTCTCCAGACTCACCTTTTGAGACTCCACAGCCTCTCTCAGCTGCTGAAGATCTTTCTCTCTCTGCTGGATTCTCTGCTGGAACGTCTTCTGGGTCTCCTTCAGCTGCTTCTGCAGGACAAATGGATGATAGTAAATATTACAGAAAACTACTGGCACTAAATCATAATGTGAACAGATGAATCCAGTAAACATGGAGCTGATAACTAATGACTGTAGCTTCACACTGACAGTGTTTCTGTGTTCTGCGTAATTAAGCTGCGGCTCTAGACAGAAAATTAATTTAAAAAGTGAAGCTATAAATGACTGAAATCATCTGTATTCAGTCAGATTTACTGAACAGAAAGTCGTCCGTCACTGCATTTTTATTGTATTTTGACTGATGAAAGTATATATGTTGTCAAAGAACGGGTGAATAGTTCACTCCTGTCACAACGCTGTGTTGTTAGTACACATGAACACGATGATGAAGGTTACAGGCAGTCTTTAATAAATCCACACGCAAGATATATAAACAGAGAGAACTGCTACAACACATCTAAACACGGAAGAGACCCGACAGTTATGATGGGAAACAAACAAACAAACTAAAGCACTAAATCAAACGAGGCTAATAAACCATACACACCTGAACTAAATGACAAAATCAATTTACTAACCATGACAATGAAAATGGTGCAGACTGAAAACAAACTCTGTGAATGTGTGACAACTCCATTATTTTATGTTGCTTAATCAAATCCTATTTTATGAAAGATTGCGTTGACGAAGGTTTACGGTGCATTTTCAGCAAACAGTGAAACTCTTCTTGCAGCTGCTGTTCATTTCTGCTGCCGTGTGCAGTGTGAATGCTGTAAGCTGTTCATATGATTGCTAATATAAACATGAGTGTCAGCAATATTTCATCAGTGTCTAGTGTTAAATACCTGTTTCTCTGTCCTCTGATCTGCAGCTGACACAATGTCGTGGTTTTTATGTTCAATAACCGTACACAGCACACATATACATTTCTGGTCAGTGCGACAGAAAACCTCAAGGAGCTTCTCATGTTTCTGGCAGATCATCTCCTGCAGTCGTTCAGTGGCATCAGTCAGATTGTGTCTCTTTCCTTTAAACAAACTCTCATGTTGTTCGAGGTGATTCTGACAGTAAGAGTTCAGACACATCAGACAGGACTTGACGGCTTTGTCTTTTCTTCCAGTACAGACGTCACACTGCACATCTCCTGCTCCAGCGTCACAGTCAGCAGGACGTTTCCTCTTCTTCAGTTTCTCCACCATTTCAGCCAGCATCACACTCTTGTTTAAAGCAGGTCTTTGACTGAAGGTCTGTCTGCACTGAGGGCAGCTGTAGACTCTCTTCTGATCCTCCTGATCCCAGCAGTCTGTAATACAGCTCTCACAGTAACTGTGTCCACAGGGAATGGTCACTGGATCCTTCAGGAGATCCTGACACACTGGACACAAGAACTCATCCTGAGAAATTCTGGCTTCTGCCATTTCACCGCATGAATACAAAGACACAAACACACGACAGCTCAACTACACTACAGTTTCTCTTTCCGTGAACGGATGAGTTGAAATAGTTTCCTGGTTCTGTGTTTGAGTGATGTTTGTAAAACAGGTTTGACTGCAAGTATGTAAAGCAGGTTCGTCATTCCTGCTTCTGCTGAGTTTAGCTTCAACACATCTAGCTGTTATTAAAGTAAATGCAAAGACCTTGACTTGTTGATTCAGGTGCATTTAATTAGAGATCAAACTAAACCCTGTGGGAAAGTGACTCTCCTGGACTAGGAATGGGGAACTCTTATAATGAAATATCTACTAGATGTCAGTCTCAGACAAACACTCAAAGAATATAAATTACAAACACATTATCCCTCTCTCCAGCATCTCCACTTTTATGCTTCTCACAGAAAATGGAGGAACTGGTTTATGCTGGGACCAAACTCTCCCACTCATTCGCTGCAAGCCCCCAGATATCAACAAAACAACGGCGGGCCCCCCAACCACCAAAGCCTGTGGGCCCAGCTCGTCCTCCTCCTCCAGTGAGAGCTCTCCGGCCGCTGCCACAACGCCAGGGTCCTAACCCTCCTCCGTCTACTCTAGGTGAACCAAAAACAGCTGATAACAGCTCTCAGTGATATGTGTTGGGTCCCCGCTATGATAGCAGCAACATTCACAATTGTTTACAGAACAAGCGGTAACCCAGTGTGCCTGTAGTTTTCTCTATTTCTGTTTTATCACGTGATAGAAAGTCTAAGGCCTTCTCAAGCTGTACGGCTGACTCATCTAATCTGCGGCCTATTATGCATCAAACTAAGATTGCTGTAAAGACACAAAGCAATGCCATCAAGTTAGCATTTTTAAACATTCGCTCAAGTAGTGACTTAATGAGTGAGTGAGTGAGTGAGTGAATGAACATGTTGGCCATTATGGTTTCCCCATCTAGGATTAGTGGCTCTGCTTTACTCGCCAAAATCGCACACACACAGCACTGTACATTCACTCCCCCCACCTACAATTCCTACCGGACCTGAGATTCGAACTCGACTCTCTAACCATTAGGCCACGACTGTTTATAACCACAAACAACCTGATTTATGTTGTCTAAACAAAACCTGCTAGAAGACGCTGTCAGTGCAACAGTCCTCCATGAAACACCCCCTCCTAACGTATTTCATGAGTGTTTGCAGGACTGTTAGGAGAGGTGGAGGTGTAGCTGCTCTATTTAAAGATGTCTATCAATGCAAGCAAGTGTCATTTGGTCAGTACTTGTCTTTTGAATATCTAGGGATTGTGTTGAAAGGTGCTCCACGCATTCTGTTTATCATTATTTACAGGCCTCCAAAATACTCTCCACCCTTTGTTGAAGAGTTCACAGAAATGCTATCAATGATTTCCTCAGAGTTTGACTGTTTTGCTATTGCAGGGGATTTTAATATTTACATAGATAATGCAGAAATCAAAACTGCAAAATAAATTATAACAATTTTTTAACACTTTTGACCTGATTCAGCATGTGCAAGAACCCACACACAATCGTGGACATACTCTAGATTTAATCATCAGTAGAGGTCTAAACATTTCATCCATTGTTATTAAGGACATAGCACTATCTGATCACTTCTGTATTTTCTTTGATATATTGATCTCTGTTACCACTGAATCTAGATCGGTCTCAGTCAGAAAGAGATGCATTAACGAAAACACTAGTGTGCTATTTATGGAGGCTATATCTTTAACACCAAGCATTTCTGCAGACTCTGTTGATCTTCTCCTTGATTCCTTTAACTCAAAAGTTAAGAATGTTATTGATGACATTGCTCCTTTGAAAGTCAGCAGTAAGACTGGCAGACAGAAATCAGCTTGTAGAAAATCAACAGCAGTACAGAGTATGAAAAGAAAATGCAGAAAAGCTGAGCGGATGTGGAGGAAGACGAAACTTGAAATCCACTATAACATATATAAAGACAGCCTTCGTACTTCCAATGTGGAACTAGGCAAAGCTAGACAATCATTCTTCTCAAACCTTATAAACAGTAACTCAAACAACACTCACACTCTTTATGCTACTGTTGAGAGACTGACAAACCCCCCCCCCCCCGCCCCCCATGCTCTCTGACAGTCAATGCCAGTGAGTTTGCTTCCTTCTTTTCTGAGAAGATCAATAATATCATGAAGGCGATTAGCACATCCCCAAATTATGTAGAGGTCAGACAGATTCGACCGCAATATCAAAAAAGAAGATACTATGTCTATTTTTGAAGCAATTGATAGCAACATTTTGGAAGAAATAGTACAGTACCTTAAATCGTCAACCTGCTATCTTGAAACACTTCGCACATCTTTTTTTCAAAAGGGTGCTTGACTGTTTATAAGCAGATCTCTTAGATGTGGTGAACGTCTCATTTCTTTCTGGGACTTTTCCAAACTCCCTTAAAACTGCAGTTGTTAAACCCCTTCTGTAAAAAGAGCAATCTTGATAGCAAACAGTTTGAGCAATTAATAACAATATCACATCTCCTGTCGTTTTTTAATCAGCTAACAAATACTTAAACTCAATTGAATACTTACAGTTTTCATCTGGTTTCCGACCACTCCACAGTCACAGAGACGCACCATTAAGTAAGAATGATATCGCTTAAATTCTGGATTCTGGCCAAAATCATTGCTGGTACTACTAGAATCTCCGTGCTGCGTTTGACATGGTCGATCATAACATACTTCTAGAGAGACTGGAAGACTGGGTCTGGCTTTCTGGGATGGTTTTCAATTGGTTCAGGTCATATTTAGAAGGGAGAGGTTTTTATGTGAGTATAGGAGAGCATAAGTCGAAGTGGACGTCCATGACATGTCTCAATTCTTGCACCGCTCTTGTTTATCCTGTATATGCTCCCACTAAGTCAAAGAATGAGAAAGAACCAAATTGCCTATCACAACTATGCAGATGACACCCAGATTTACCTAACCTTCTCTCCAAATGACTACAGCCCCATTGAATCCCTCTGCCAATGCATTGATGAAATAAACAGTTGGATGAGCCAAAACTTTCTTCAGCTAAACAAGGAGAAAACTGAAGTCATTACATTTGAAAACAAAGATGAAGTTCTCAAGTGAATGCATACCTTGACTCTAGGGGTCTAACAACTAAAAATCAAGTTAGGAATCTTGGTGTGATTCTGGAGACTGACCTTAGTTTCAGTAGTCATGTCAAGGCAGTAACTAAATCAGCATACTATCATCTCAAAAACAGTGCAAGAATTAGATGTTTTGTTTCCAGTCAAGACTTGGAGAAACTTTTCATGCCTTTATTACCAGCAGGGTGGACTATTGTAATGGTCTCCTCACCAGCCTTCCCAACAAGACCATTAGACAGCTGCAGCTCATGCAGAACGCTGCTGCCAGAATTCTGACAAGAACCAGAAAATCTGAGCATATCATACCAGTCTTCAGGTCCTTACACTGGCTTCCAGATACATTTAGGGTTGATTTTAAAGTACATTACTAATTTTAGCTCACGGAATATAAACTAACAACCCATCAGATCATTAGGATTGAGTCAATTAGAATCCAGTGGTTCACACAAACCAAGGGCTCTGCTTGTTAGCTATTTTGCCACCCGCGTTGGAATCAGCTTCCAGAGAGATCAGATGTGCAAAACATAATCACATGTAAAGCCGACTCAAACTCATCTGTTTAGCTGTGCTTTATTGAATGGCACTGTGTCAATGTCCAAACTGATTGCACTGGTATTTTATGTATGTATAATCATTTTCTATTTTTAACCGTCTTAAATTCAAATCAATTTTTTAAATCATCTTCAAAGTTTTTAAATTTCTTGTTTTATGATTATTTTACTTTCTTTTTTGTAAAGCACTTTGAATTACCAATGCCTTGCCTTACAGAGAAGCAGGACAACAGGCTTAAAAACTGCAGTAAGACTGCCTCCTAATTGCTACATTTGTACTGCAGGGCTGAAAACAGTGTCCAGATTTACAGTTCCTTTATGATCATACTGCTCTGTGCCTGCTCTTGTCCTCGAGCTCAGTCCAGTGCCCACTCTCATCCCAGAAGTCAGTCTAGTAATCTTTCAACTGCCAGAAACCTCAACTAACAGGGCAACCAAGTCAGAATCTCCAGCAATCATGATTGCTCTAACCCCTGAATTGGCATCGGAGCCCGATCGTGCCTTTGTAATAACTCACCATTTAAGTCCAGTCCTTAAGTTTGTACGAGAATTCCTCCCAGACTGTAAACCCACTCCAGAGCACAGCCCCGGGTTGGCTCCGGCCACTGACCAGAGTCCAGTGATGGCTCCAGCCCCTGACCAGAGTCCAGTGATGGCCCCAGCTCTTGTCCCCAGTTCTGTGCCTGCTATTGTCCTCGAACTCAGCCCAATGCCCGCTCTCGTCCCCAAGCTCAGTCCAGTGCCCACTCTTGTCCCCGAGCACAGCCCAGTGCCCGCTCTCATCCCAGAAGTCAGCCTAGTAATCTTTCAACTGCCAGAAACCTCAACTAACAAGGCAACCAAGTCAGAATCTCCAGCAATCATGAATGCTATACCGGAGTCTCCTGAGGTCATAGCCCGTAGGCCAGTGCCCAATCAGATTGTTCTCAGATTCAGAGTCCCTTCTGTAACTGATTGTTCTCCCCGTTACAGCGGTAGCCATACTGTGGGTTTGGGCTGCGCACTGTCCGCCCACTCATGGCGAAGTTGAGGTGTTAGCTCCCAAATTGAAGTGGCCACGGCGGCCGACAGAATCTCTTGTTCTCTTGTATCCTGTATCCCGGGCCAAAGCCGCCGATTGAATCTCCAGTTTACCTTTGTCTTCTGTGTCCCGGCCACAGCAGCCAACAGAATATTCTGTCTGTCAGCCCTCCAGACGGTCTCAAGTCAGCCGGCCCTCCAGAAAGTCCCAAATCAGCCAGTCCTCCAGACAGTCCCAAATCAGCCGGCTATCCAGACAGTCTCAAGCCGGACATCCTGTGCGGATACATATATACCAGTTCCTCCAGATCTGCACTGGTGGTCTTCGGCTCCATCTTCTCTGACGTGGTGGTTTTTGGCTCTGCACCAGATGGGCTCAGCTCCTCCTGCTCTGCTTTGTTGGATTCTTACTCTGCTGGCTTTGCCCTGGCTTAGATTATTCTGGTTTATTCCCCCTCCTACTCCCCAGTTGGGCCTGTTTTGGTGAGAGGTCGTTCCTTCCGGGAGGGTGGAGAACTGTCACAGTCCCCAGTACATTCACTATCCTCAGTCACCAGCCCAGTCCACTGGGAACTAGATTTCCCAGCATCCCTTCTGGTCAACACCTGTACTCAGTAAGCCATCACCACAGCTGCCATAGATGTTCTCATCAAGTCCTATATAAGAGCAGTTACTCTCCACTATTTCCTTGTCTGGTCTCATCGCCACGTCATCCGCATGGACCCGCAGAGGATGCCAAAGCAGGTGTTCTTTGCAGAGCTGGCCACAGGGTTCAGACACCAAGGGTGCCCAAAAAAAAGATTCAAAGACAACCTCAAGTCATATCTAAAATGGGCTGACCTGAAATCCAAAGCAGTTGGAGCTTGCCGCCTCTGACAGAATCAGTTGGCGTGCCCGAAACGAATAAAGCAGCCACCGCATTTGAAAAAGACAATCACCATCACCTTGCAGCTGCAAGAGAACGCAGACATAGAGCCACTGCTGTCCCTGCTCCAATTACTGGCGAACCTTGCCCCCTCTGCAACCACCTCTGTGCTTCGAAGCCACATGAGGACCCACAGATGACTGCATAAAGCCTTGATCGTCATTCTTGACTTCCAAGAGACTACTTACCATACCAGATTATTTGTTGCATTCTTTCAGACCCCTCTATTTATTGATGAAGAAATGAGACATTTTGTATTTGGATAAGGAGCGAGTTAAATTACAGAAATTGCAATATTGACAGAAGTGTTATAAATAAAACCTTGTGTTCAGTTCAGCGCTGTAGTTATTGTGTCAAAAGCAGATATAAAACAATAAATATAAATAATAATAAACATGCAAATAATCTGTATCAGTTATTTTTTAAAAATCAATATGGGTCAATCTCTAATTGTTTTTATTTGCAGGTCCTAGCTGCCTGCTTCTATCCAGCCCTTTTGGAGGATGACAGTCTGCCATTAGATGTTAAACAAAGGGCCAAAAGTCTCCTTAGAATATGCGATGGAGGAAGCGTAGGTGAGCATTTCTCCCTGCACAGTAAATATACTGGCATACTTTGCTGTTTTCATTAAAAAAAACAACAACAAAACACAACATTAAACATTTAAAGGATTAGTTCACTTCCAGAATAAAAATGTCCTGATAATTTACTCACCCCTATGTCATCCAAGATGTTCATGTATTTCTGTCTTCAGTCGCAAAGAAATTGAGGTTTTTGAGGAAAACATTCCAGGATTTTTCTCCATTTAATGGACTTCAAAGGGGACTAACGGGCTGAAGGTCCAAATTACAGTTTCAATGCAGCTTCAAATGGCTCTACAGGCTCCCAGCTGAGGAATAATAATAATAATAATAATCATAATAATAATTCCTTTGCAACTGAAGAAAGAAAGACTTACACTTGGTGTACGTACTGAGCGTGACAAGGGAAGTCCCATGCAGCTTTAGTTAAAACAGATCGTGGTCAGACAGCAGGTCGAACCACCATCAAACACGATCAGAATCCAAGGCAAGCAAAGGGTAACCCAAGAAAGCAAAGTTCAGGGCAGTCCACCAAACAGCCGATGGCACAAAAACAAGGCAACAGTCCAAGATCAGAATCAAAGTGTGCAGTCCAAAGTTACAAAACAGCCAAGGCAATGGCAAACAAAGAAAACGCTTGGTAGATTCCGCTATCAGCAAAACAATACTTTGCAATGGGAGAGTGATTGTGTGCGCATCTTAAATAGTCCTCCTGATTGGAACCAGGTGTGTATGTAATCAGTTCCTAGCCGTGGGGTGTTATGGGAAATGGAGTCCGAAAGTGTCTAAGGCTGTGATGGATGTGCCCTCTGTGGAGTGAGGGAATTCCCGATCATTTTACCAAAACTCAACCTTGAGTCTCGTCCCAAATGAACAAATCTTTTTTTCCGAGTCATTTCGTTCATAAATATAATTAAAATGTACCGCTTACTTAAACATCCTCTACTACTTCCGCAACCTTTGATACCGACAAACAATACAACACTATAATGCTATAAGAAACCGAAAAGATTCATTGTTTACCTGGGTCTTCAGTCTATGATTAGCTCACCTCACCTCTTATCTGACTAGCCTTCGGGTTTAAGTCGTTCGTTCATCACGTGACAGCGCCATAAACTGGAATTTCTCTGGATTTACAAATCCTTGGGAACTTTTGAGATAGCGTAAGTACACAACTGCATGAAATATATAACACTGTGCAAGTGGTTTTTGGACATTTTATTACAAAAATCTTACATATTGTACCTTTAAGTGTTGACAGTAAGTAACGTGACGTGTTATTTTGATACAGCTCGTTCATTTGCTTACGTTTGATGTTCCATCGAGTTATAAGGCAACTTCGAGGAAAAACATAGGTGAGAGTTTTGTCTTCGGTTTCTCTGTTACACTATTTATTTTTTTATTTTTTTCACACAACAGCCTTATAAATGAGTCTTAAAACACAAAGCAGCTCTTATATTTTTGGATAGAATATCAGCATATTTTTGGTTCCTTGGAAACAAAGTCTCATATAGAGTATATGACCAATAGAAGACCAGTGCAAATGGTTCATTTATTTGTGCATTAAATGACACATTCTGTATGATTTTTTTTGTGAGTGTGTGTGGATTTGTTCAGCTCATTGTTGGGAAGATATAATACTGTGTTAATACATGAGCTCTCAGGATAAACATTCATTCGTTAGATCAGTTTGAACCGGAACTCTGACTGAAATAATGAAACAGAGATGTGTTTGTGTTGTTCCACAACGATATTGAGTTTGTCACAGAAAACCTAGTTTGTGGCTGTAAAATACCACAAGATGTTCATACACAACCAGTCAAACGTTTTTGAACAGTAAGATTTTTAGTTTATTAACAAATTCTCTTCTGCTCAACAAGCCTGCATTTATTTGATCCCAAATACAGTAAAAACAGTAATATTGTGAAATATTTTTCCTACTTAAAATTACTGTTTTCTATGTGAATCTCTGTTAAACTAATGTATTTCTGTGATGTGCAGCTGTATTTTCAGCATCATTACTCCAGTCTTCAGTGTCACATGATCTTCAGAAATCAGTATAATATGCTGATCTGCTGCCCAAGAAACATTTATTATTATTATGTATTCTTAGGAATTTTTTCAGGTCTCTTTAATGAACAGAAAGTTCAGAAGAACAGCATTTATCTGAAATAGAAATCTTTTGTAACATTATAAATGTCACTTTTGATCAATTTAAAGCATCCTTGCTAAATAAAAGTATTAATTTCCTAAAAAATCTGATCTTTGGACCTTTCTATTCATCATAAAATCCTGAAAAAAAGTACTTAACTTTTAAATATTAATTCTATTATTGATAATCAGAAATGTTTCTCGAGCAGCAGATCAGCATATTATACTGATTTCTGAAGATCATGAGACGCTGAAGACTGGAGGAATGATGCTGAAAATACAGCTGAGCATCACAGAAATACATTACAGTTTAACAGAGATTCACACAGAAAACAGCTAGTTTAAATTCAGTAGCCTGTATGACAGAAATGTTTCTGTTAACAGCTTCTCATGTTAATATCTCTGTGTTGGTAAGTCAGGATGCATTCACACGGACTGCAATGAATCAGAAGCAAATCAGTTACACTGAATCTGATATGCACACAGTGTGAAACAGAACTTAATAATACATCTGTCTCATGTCAGAAGCTCTCATTTGCTTCGGATGCAGTCGACTCTTTGTGTGCGAGCCAAATGCTCCATACAGTGAACAGAGACCGTGTTTCGGTGCAGAAAACCTAGTTTTGGAGGTCAAAACTCAACCTTTTATGCTGATTGTTGCATTGAACATTTTCAATTGGTTGTGCCAAAGTTAAAAGACGTTCAGTTCAGTTCCAAAGTAAAGTTTGAGGCTTTAGAAAAATAAAAAATAAGGTAGAAGAAAAACAATTTGAGGCAAGGCACTTTGTCGCATAAAAAAAAAAAAAAAAAAAAAAAAAAAAAAAAAACAAAAAAAAAAAAAAAAAAAAAAAAAAAAAAAAAAAAAAAAAAAAAAAAAAAGAAAAAAAAAAAAAAAAAGAAAAAAAAAAAAAAACAATGGCCTTGGAAGTATTGCGGATGTGATTTGAACATCTTTTATTGGACAATAAATTAAGCAAAGTGTTACATTACTTTATTTGTCCCGCCCTCACAGGCACACAAAATAGTTTAGTATTATAGCAGTTTTCATACATCCTCAGACACAACGCTGATATTAAGTTAGATGCATTCTTATGTTACACATCCTAGTATTTATGTCTCCCGAACTTGACGAAAATACCTTTTGTGCATAAACGTTCTGGGGTTTCACGTAGTCTGCTAATGAGAAATGCCACCAATCTCTTCACTTAATAAATAAAGCAGCTTCATGCATGATTGTGTTTCATGTGCAGAAGTGTGGAGGTTACAGACTGTCGGATCGAATGTTTTCTGTGCTGATCTCTTCCTGAACGCTGCCAGACGCTGGATCCGTGTTATTCAGCAGCTCCACTAATAAAGCGACGAGCTCGCTGTCCTTACAGCCGCCGGAGGTGGATCTGCGGTGGCGCAGACTGCGGTGGATCATGGCCTGCAGGGAAGTGCGCAGATCCCACAGTAACTCCCAGACGTGAGGAGAAAACTCCCATCGGATGAGTGAGTGACCCGGTAACAGCACCTCCACAACATCTCCAACAACTGAGCAAACACAAACCAAAACATCCTCACCGCTGCATCTACAAAACACTTTAGAGCTAACATGCATTGACCAATCAGCTGTGTTATAATCTCAGTCCGGTCTCAAATATCCTTTTGGTTTTTATCATATTTAGGCCATGTTGATCTTTTGTTCTGAAGTCCAACTAGTCTAGTTTTAGTCTAGTTTTAGTCAATTAAAACTTAGTCACGCTGCATAATGGTTAAACTGATAATCACAATTATTCTGCTCAAAATGATAATCGTGATTGGTTTTGTGGTCCAGGGTCACAGATAGTCTTAAGTGTCAATTTTTCAAAATTAAACAATCTTTCCATTGATGTATGGTTTGTTAAGATAGGACAATATTTGAAAATCTGGAATCTGAGGGTGCAAAAAAATCTAAATATTGAGAAAATCATCTTTAAAGTTGTTCAAATGAAGTTCTTAGCAATGCATATTACTAAACAAACATTAAGTTTTGATATATTTACAGTAGGAAATTTACTAAATATCTTCATGGAACATGATCTTTACTTAATATCCTAATGATTTTTGGCATAAAAGAGAAATGTATAATTGTGAGCCATACAATGTATTGTTGGCTATTGCTACAAATATCCCCCAGCGACTTTAACACTGCTTTTGTGCTCCAGGGACACATATATATTATATTACCAGAAATATAAACACTCTCTCTACATTATGAAAACTGGTAAAACTCATCTAAAATGAAAACGGTGACATTCCTAATATTAATTCCAAATAGTTTTTCTATTGAAATGGAAAAAAGGACACTGTATTGTAAACTCGATCAGTCGAGATCAACTCCAGCTTACATGTTTGTGGTTGCCAGGTTGGGGAGATAAACACATATGTGCCTTTTTAAAGAGAGAAGCTCTGAGTGGGGGGGATTTACACGCCTGATATCTGGCAACCGCACGCATAAACTTCTGGAGGTCCATTTTTTTCCTCTTTTAGAGAAATTTTAGATATAGAAAGTCTTTTTTGAAACTACATTTTAGTCTCATCTTATACTGAATGTTGGATATGGTCTCAGTTAGTGTTTAATGATTTCAGTGTCGTCTTGTCTTTGTCAGAACAGGTCGTCAGCAAATATTTCTCACCCTAGTTTTCCTTCACAAACTGAGCTCTAGTGTGTGCGCTATGATCAGGCCTGGCATTACCTCTCTCGCTGAGGTCACAGTCTGTGAGGAGCAGCAGCGCCAGCGGATGAACCACCGAAGAGTCTCTGATGAAGACCTGACCGTTTGATTTGACCGCAGAGAAGAAGGTGAGCCAGCGACTCGACAGATCCGGGTTTCCCCTGAACGACACCAGTTAATGTTTATTTTCACATAACAAAAAAATTATTTGGGTTTTGTTGTGCATCATATTTCAGGTGCTGTTACTGAAAGACGGGACACAAAACCTGTTAGCAAACACTGGCACTCAGTTCTGATGTGAAGAGCTAAGCCAATCATAACAAAGCATTAAAACGCTACGATATCAAAACACACGTAATACTGATTCCATATAAGGTCAAGTCTTCAAAATGCATTTTCCTGTACAAACTCGGGTTTTGAATTCAAATATTTAAATTGTAAAAATGTATAGAGTGAGGCCTTGAAACAATAAAGCAAACATTTCAATCGATGCATTATCCAGTAACAGTTGTGTGCGACTCCATTGATGTTTTTACCGGTTGGCAGAGGAGCGATGCAGAAGCACAGGGCCGCTTTCCATACGATACGACAGATTCTCCGGCCGATATCTTCCACCTTTGGTCACTGTGCCTCTTTTCACCTGTAAATAGATGTGCATCTTTACAGAAATCGTGTTTGGCGCAGATACAGTTGCTGTTTTTGTGCTGTGGCCAATAAACGCTGACATTACAAATCTATACGCTTATACAATTCAGGCTTGTGCACATGAAATCATGCACCAAAACATAACTGACTGTAGTGCATTTTTAATTAATGCAATGCTTTTCAAATCTGCTTGGAACTTTAAATAAGAAATTATATTATCTGCTTACAAAATAAATGCATGTGTCAATAACCACCTGTATGAGGTGAGGATAGAGTCCGGCGATCAGCACGGCTTTAACCAGCTGCTCCTGCTGACTGTGCCGATTCAGACCAGACGACAGACGCAGACATTCAGCAGAAGCATCCAGAAGTCCAGCTTCACACAGATTCTCTCCGAACTGCTGCATCAGGCCTGTTTGAGAGACGAGCACGCACGTGAAGAGCATGATTTATATCATCACACTTGTTCATTCACCAGAGGCTTTCTATCCAAAGTGACTGAGGAATACAACAGAACGACTCATCCGAAGGAAGCCACATCAGTACAGACCAGTCTCAAGCATGAAAACAACGCATCAGCGCTTCATATTTTGTGCAGATGCAGCAGAAAACAAATTCACAGAAGAGCAGCAAAGCTTCAGATGCAGAACCAGAGCATTTACATACACAGATGCACTATAATGAACTGTGTTTGGACCCAAAGAATTATTATAGATTTTTCAACTGTATCTGATCAGCAACATCTCATTGATGAGGGAATGTGAACCAGTTTCAAAGTTTTAAATGTTACCTTGTTATTGCTGCATTTAACCGTTTTTATTCATTTAAAAATTCTTTGAAATTTCAAATTATGCACGAACCATACAAACAAAAACGGATAATTTTTTTTCAATACTGATGAGGAATTTTATTTGAATACATCACTGTATGAAATTTATAAAAGCGTATAATCTGAGAATTATCAGTATTGACCCCAGTGTAAAGAATGGAATTTAATTAAACTCCACTGAGTTTAGCATTTTATAACTCACGATTGCTCAAAACATCAAAACAACGTAAATATTAATATTAGTAAATAAATTAAATCTACTTGCATAAACTTTCAGATGAAAAAAGTGTTCAGTCTTTCATTCTGCAGTGGTTCATTAGTAGTCGACATATTCCGGTAAAATTCAGTCCAAAAGTGTGACACACATGGGAAAGTTTTTGACACTAATATAACTCCATAGATAATTTTACAAAGTATTTTTGACACCCAATACATACCAGTGTCAAAATTACCCAAACTTTTTTTTTTTTTTTAATGGTTCAATCTCTTAATAAATATTTGTAAAAACAAGAAAAAAACTGTAAAAAATAAATATGTATTTTAGGCATCTTAAAGCATTTGCAAAGTCATTTCCAAAACTATGCATTTTTAGAAATGATGCATCTGTTCCAGGTCAAAACAGACCTGAATGCATTAGGAGCATAATCACAAAGATTTACATAGACTCAGCATGGACAAAAGAACATGAGATGGCCGGCGTAATTCTATTATTAAGATTTGAATTCAGTTTAATTAGATGGCCATATAGTGTTAGCCTCGTGCTTTAACTGTGTGCAGGTCTCACCATGTATGAAGCGCAGACTGGCTCCAGACAGAGTGTATTTGTCCAGAAACTCCTGCTTGCTCTCTCTGCCCTGCAGCTCTTTCCAGCTCTGAACGACTCGACTGAAGACCAGATGATCGCTGCAGCTGGAGCCGCTGAGAGCCGCCTTGGCCTGCAGAGACCACAGCAGGATTAAAACCAGCACAAACACCGTGAACCCTCTCCGAACGGCTCTCTGACCTTGGAGACGAGCGCCCGGTTCTGCATGCTGTTATAGAACGGGTCTCGCGTCAAGCAGGCCGCCACAGACAAAACGGGAAGAGTGCAGGAGAACAGAGCCGAGAGAACCAACGCCTTCCCCAGACGCGGGTCACACGACATGCAGGCCACGCGCTCTCCCAGCGGAGTCAGATTCTCAGCAGCGTCCAGCACACCTGAGCCGCAGAGAAGAGAGCACACACACACACACACACACACACACACACACACACACACACACACGTGCTGCTGAAGACATCGGCTAGACTCGTGCTATGGGAGGGTGCCTTTCAATTAGGGTTATTACTGTTAACTAAAAAAAAATGAGAAATGCGTCCTTGGCAGCTATTGGAAATAAAATAAGTTTAAGTACTAAAATAAACTAACCTAAAACTTAAAAAATATATATATAATGAATGATAATGCAAAAACACACAACAAAAATGCTAAAACTTTAAAATTAAAATGAATACAGAAAAATAAAATCCAAGTAAAATATTAAGAAAAACTACAATAGACTAAAATAACACTGGATTTGACTGTGTCTCTGGTAACTGAGTTTTGTCGATCGAATGCATTTATAAAAACTCATTTTTCAAGTTACAAAAGGTTTGACCGGTTCGTACAGAACTGCATGAGATGCTGTGATGCAGCACAGATATTTCGGTCTTGCACAACTGAAGGCAGAACACATTTAGTATGAAGCGGTCCTTACGGTGTTCAGTGGACAGAAAGTGTGTCTAAACGTCTATTATAATAAATTAAGCTGTCCTTCACGCAAGCGCAATGGAGAAATACAGTTCAAAACAGTAAGAAGTATAATATATTAACAATAAAGCAGTAGTTTCTATTTTTATACATTTCAAAAATACTGCTGAAAATTGGCATTGTTTAAAATGAAAGTATTATTAAGGAAACACCGTTACATCATCCATTTCATTTGGTACAGCGCCTGTTTCAGTTGCTGAAGTATTGTGTACGCTTGCATTTCAAGTCACTGTACGCATTTAAACCAAATTTTGTTGGTTCTGTTCTGTTTTGAGCAGTCTTTAGTTGAGGCACAGGACAGAATGAAGCCTGTATCATTTCAAACTGAATATATGCATTAAAAAATAAACCAATAAATAGATACTACTTTCTAAAAAATGAAACACTTACCAATATCCATCAGGTTCTTCACAGCGACTCGGACGGCTTGACTATCCGGGGAATCCAGCACTAGTGCCAGGAAGTCCACAGCCTGCAAGAACAACAACAATCTGTTCATCTGTGTCCCTGCAGCACAAAAGCAGTGTTAAGTCGCTGGGGTATATTTGTAGCAATAGCCAACAATACATTGAATGGGTCACAATTATACATTTCTCTTTTATGCCAAAAATCATTAGGATATTAAGATCATGTTCCATGAAGATTTTGAACAACTTTAAAGATGATTTTCTCAATATTTAGATTTTTTTGCACCCTCAGATTCCAGATTTTCAAATAGTTGCGTCTCAGACAAAAATATCATCCTATCCTAACAAACCATACATCAATGGAAATATTATTTATTCAGCTTTCAGATGATGCATACATCTCAATTTCAAAAAATTGACCCTTATGACTGGTTTTGTGCTCCAGGGTCACAAATAATAACATGAATAAAATCATAAACTGATCTTAACGCAGAGAACTGACCAAAGTGAGCCTAGTTTCTGAATTTAACGCAAGCCGATCGAAGCAGTTAAACACAGGAGACTCTTGCGCTCACTTTGCTGTGGGGACAGTGGATCTTGGCCTGTATGATGACGCTCTCCAGAGGAGTGCGCAGGATCTCTGGGACGGGAAACACAGCCATGCGGTCCAGCTGTTTTCGAGGGAAGAGGTGGTAGGAATGTCCCGGCTGACAGCGGCCCGCTCTTCCTCTTCGCTGAGTGACGTTAGCTTGTGAAATCCAGACCGTGTTCAGACCAGACACCTGCGAACACACATTCTCATAGTTCTGCATCCCAGGGCCATTCAGACTAAAACAATTAGTCTTAGTATTTTTTTTTAACTATAACTAGGGCTGCACAATTAATCGAATTTCTAATCGCAATTACAATTACAGATGCCACAAACGCAGAGAACTGACCAAACTGAGCCTCGTTTCTGCATTTAAAGCAAGCAGACAAGCAGTTAACTAAACAGGATACCTTTCCCTCATTATTATTTTTAATAAAAAAAAAAAATATATATATATATATACACTGGTTAAATAAATAATGTATGTTGAGGGTCTTAAAGCATTTGCTAAGTTTCATTCCCTTACTAAAATAAGGGAATATTATTGTTAGTCTTGTATAACATACTTCTTTTTGTTTTTGTATTACAGATGTTTAAGTGACATGTGACTGCACTGTTAGGATTGCTCAAATTTCACTTTACTTGTATAGCGACAATAAAGAATCTTAAAAGCTTAAAAGAATTTGTAATGTTCTCTTCTGGGTCGAAACAGACCGAATGCGCTCTGAGTGTTGAGGCGGGTGAAGGACCTTGGTTCTGGTGTCGTAGTTCTGCTCTTTCTGACAGCCGGCGTCCAGCACGTGCACGATGTCGTCTATAGTGATGGAGGTCTCTGCGATGTTTGTGGTCAGGACGATCTTCCTCTGTCCGTCTGGAGGACGCTGGAACACTGTCTGCTGCTCCGTTACTGCCATACTGGAGTGCACTGCAGCAGAGACAGAGAAAACACTGCTGTCAAACAATCAGAGCAGATTCAAATACAGTATGAAGTGCTTCATGAAGCGTCCCAGGGACCTGCTGCCGCTGTACTTACACGGTAAAATCAACTGTGAGCCGGATCTGAAAGCTGCTTTTTCTTCCAGTTTCTGTTGCACAGCTTTAATATCTTGCCATCCCGGGAGAAAACACAACAGAGCGCCTGCAGCGGAGCAAACAAACACTGTTAGTCAGTCAGTATACGAGAGGAAGAAGAGCCCTGGTCTGAATCAGGAGAGAAATCTGCACAGAACAAAACAGATCTAAATATGTGGCTGGATTTTGATGTGATCCAGCACTTTAAAGCTCTAAAAATGATCCACTTTAAATGTTGTTTTCAATGGGATGACCACAATATACTTTGGTAAACAAACACTTGTGCAAAATGTAAAAATACATTAAATCACCACTATAACCAGCAGATGGCAGCAGAGGACCACTTATTGACTTTTTGCTTTATATTTAGAAATCATAAAATCACTATTATAAAACATCAAATCAACAAGAAATCAAATTGTCAAAGTTTTGGCCTTTTTTTGTTTATGAAAGTCAAAGTGCGTTGAAAAAACACAATAATCAGACGTCAGTTCAGTATAACACTACAAGAAGAATATTGGTGCATTTAATAAGAGTGAAATATACAAAATTTCCATATAAAATTAGATTTTGCACATTACCGTTGCTAAAATACGTACATTTTGTATGCGTCCCAACTCCTGTCAAATGTGCATTACCAAGAAATAAGCATGTAATATCAGTGCCTGCACTTATTAATGCAAAACAATAGTAATAATATTATGATTAAATTATCTTTATTTTTAACACCCCCAGTCACACCTGACTGCAGAGGATCCATTAGTGAGCAACTGATGCAATGCTACATTTAACACTGAATTTACAGATGAATCACATCAGCATAAAAGCATCATTACCTGGCTCTCTATTGCTGTGAATGTGCTCTATCACATCAGCCACTAGATCCAGATCAGGAGCGACATCCTTTTCTTCCTAGAGACGGAGAACAGAAGGAAAGCTGATTGTGATTCCGCACATAATCAAACATCCTCACAGCGTGAAGCTTCACCTGAACTCACCTCTCGGTCTCTCCTCGGCGGTGTCGGTCGACCCATCTCCGTCAGCACCTCCTCCAGGAACCGGGCCTGCACCGGATGCATGAATCCCGGCACATGCACCACCGGGCATCTGCCGAAATACTGCGAGAGCCGCTGCGTGTCTCCGGTGGCGCTCATGAGCAGCACTCGCAGGTCAGGATTGTTCTTGATGCTGGAGAGCAGCAGCGCCAGCAGCAGGTCCGTGTTGACGTCTCTCTCGTGCACCTCGTCCACGATCACATGGCTGATGCCCTGCAGACCGGGGTTGGACTGTAGTTTGCGCAGCAGGACTCCGACTGTGAGGAAGAGCAGAGCGCCACCGCTGCGCTCCGGGGGACGGGACTCCAGACGCACCTGAGACACACACACACCGCACGCTCAGGGACAGGCGACTGATCTCGAATATAAACACTAGAGAGGTTTGGCTCATGATTAAAATGCAGTGGTTGTAAATGGAAAGAGCGCAGACAAATAGGCCTGTCACGATAACAACTTTTGTATTTGTGTTAAGTGATAATGTTTTTTTTATGGTTTATTTTTAGTTGTGGTGTGAACGAGCCTTTAAACTTAACAAAAGAATGATTTTCAAATGTTCAGACCTTGTGAACAATAGAGAAAAAACTGATTCAAACATGTTCAAAGTGTTTTGTTTGCTTATGTTCTTAAAATCGCAGAGAAATGCAGATCTGTTCTGCCATATTATGTTGCGCACCCGCATGAAACAGATTACTGAAAAAGAATAAGTGTCCAGGGACTCGGTTTTATCCATCAGTAGTTGATTGGATATTGAGATGTGGGCGTCGGCCTTAAAAATGGAGGCGGATCTGAAAGAGGGCGGGATTTATGCGGACTACAGCATTGGAGAAGTCATGCAAAAATGAAACAATGAAACATTCATGCGCATCATATAACAAAACCAATTACAGACTGAAAGCTCTAGTATGTTCTTGCCTGGTATCCCACGCAGTGACGGAGAGCGGGTCCCATCTCCTGCGCTACACGGTGCGCCACAGACACGGCGCTGATCCGGCGAGGCTGCGTGACCAGGATGTTGCACTCGGCCCCCTCTCCTCTCCTGACCTGCCCCTCCAACAAGAAGCGTGGGATCCGTGTGGTCTTCCCGCAGCCCGTCTCTCCTGCGATCACAACCACCTGTGAGGACCTCACCGCCTCCAGCACGCTCTCTTTATAGGAGTCCACGGGAAGCTCCGCCCCTCTGCCAGGCCCCGCCCTCATCCACAGGCCGAGCAGGTGGTCGCTGAGAGACTCCGCCTCCTCGTGGCGTAAAGCACGGTACCGCTTGCCGGTGATAGCATCTGTAATCAAGTCATCATCATCATCATCATCATCATCATGATGAACGGGCCGCTGCTCCTCTTCATCCCACAGTTTCTGAACCTCAGCCTCCACTGGATTCTAAACAAACACATATCAAACAGTCATGAACCGTTTCAACAATTAAATCAATATTACAGTGTAGTTAGTTCTACAGCACTGCTGGATTTTTTTGCTTGTTTATTAGCTACGTGTCCTTTTCATTCTAAGCATTTCCGTTAGGGGTGTGCGATATTTATCGTCTATGATAATATCATAATTGTCGTTTAATTGATATGCGATTTGACATTATCAAGTATATGCAAAAAAACCCTGAATGCAGTTAAAATGCCCATTTAATTCACGTTATGAAACACAAGCAAGAGTGCGTTTTCTTGAATATAAATGCTTGAGCTCGACTGCAAATGCGACATTGATTTTCATAAAACAGTTTAACAAACAATTTGTTAACATTAATTAAGTTGCATGCATTTTAGACACAATATCATCATTTTTTTTCTGTTTCGTCAATGAAAATAGTTCCTAATAAAGCCGGATCAGAACATTTGTGCTGTGTTTTGTTGCTGAACAAATCAGTTTTTGAATTAATCATTCGAGTCAGCGATTCAAATATGCATTCATACAGACAGTCGCTTGCTTCGCTTCTAACGGAATCCGGTTCACCCTTCATTTTGAATCAAATCGGTTTGAATGAATCTCAATGAATCACTCATTAAGACACACACTTGCTGCCACCTACTGGCGGTTTTAATGTCATTTATTTATCCATGACATGCCTAAACCAGCACAAAAACACACTCCAGCCAAATAATTCATCAGTACTCGACAAATCCCCCCAAAGTATTGAGATAATTATTTGTCAATATTGCACACCACTAGTTTCCGTTTAACTAGACATTTTTACATTATTCTCATTATTTTCAGTTCAGTGTAATGCTTGTAGTTACTTAGTAAGTGTTCATGCACAAGCAATATCCAAATCAAAACCTGTCTCCACGTATTCTAACACCATATTTATAATAAATCCTTTATTGTACGTCTGAGTGGCCGGAAGCTGGGTCGGAGTAGATGGTTTAGTGTTCACCTGTGTCTAGGTACCTATGCCTGACCCTGCCTCTAGATCTGTGGGCGTAATATTGGTATGCGGCGGGAGCGTACCTATGTGTCTCTCTCCAGCTTCACGCACCTCCTGCTGATGGTATCTGGCGTGAGTCAGAGTTGTTAGCTCATCCAAGAAAGGCCTTCAGCTCGCTGTTGGACACGCGAACACCAAAACCAGTCAGTCTGTCTGTTTTGGTGTCTGTCATGATCACACACGCACAGTTGAATCGTTGGTCACTCTTGCCGTAGTCCCATTTCTTAGTCTCCTACCTGAGAAACGCATTAGTAGGTGAAGGTCCTTACATCACAGCCGTGCGTTCCTCACAACTGTAGATTTAGATTGTTTATTGCCCATGGTTCCTCTTTATGTTATGAATGTCATGCAAGTTTAGACACAATGGCGACAATATTTTGTTACCCTCGTTTGTGTCGGGAGCAAACCGACCCCCATTGGTTCCTATCGATTTTTGCCAAAACGTCAACATAATAAAAAAAGTTATAAAACCAGAAACCTTCTTTAGCTCTCGTCGACCAGCTCTAAAATTTTGGAATACCATTACTTGAATGAAATTGAGACTATTCGTCTTGAATTGAAGCTCCCAGAGTCCAGTATTAATTCCATGCTGCGCGTTTTCTCATCTTCGGCAAAGTTTCAGTCTGTGAACTTATGTCTTTGTTGTTGTTCCTAGTGTTACATGATTCTTTTAGTGTTTTTTCATAGACGACGGTTTTGGTCAACACGCACGGAACCCAATCAATTTGACATCGAACAAAAGGAGTACCAAATTTTAAAACCAACAGGAGGATATTTGCTCGCCAGAATCGTGGTTTTAGAGCACAGGGACATCTCGAGAGCGGCGCTTCCATATTGGGGTTTGCAGAGTGACCATTTTTTATATTTACAAAAACCCCGCAATATATTTTCCGCTTCAATTCGTTAACACGTTTGATTGTGCACGTAACTTGGATTAATTATTTCTGACATTATGCACACGGTGTGGCCGTGATTACACTTGTGTTGCCTGCAAGGCAACGACCATGCAAACAACTAAGACGCACTACCTCGTGATGTATCCCCTCTGACTTTCTTTCGTGCGCATCCATCTCAGTTGTCCCTAACAGAAACTGTATTGCATCGTATTTTAACTGCCCCACCCTTATAACCGGAGACAGACCAGTGCTCTGCCTTTCCTGCTGCGTGTTCGACGCCGCCTCCATTCCTTGGGCCGACGGCCATACAGCAGGTAAAGGGCATCTACACTCTGAGACTCCCCCGCGTACTGGTTCAACGTACTCCCACGTCTTTTTAACCTTACCACCGGGTATTCTCTGTCTGAAGCTCTCCTACCCCGTGGCAGACACAGACGAATCATAAACACATAGGGATGAAACAACAGGAAAAAAAGGAAATCGTGCTATCCTTTCTAATGTGTGTGCTGATCTTATGTTTATCCACTTACTCGGATCCTACTAGTTGGATTACTCCATCGTGCTTGCCACCTGAATGATGCTGCTCGCCAAGACGTCCCTTCGCTCTCTTTTGGCCTGTTCTGGAAATCTACGTGAGGAGTCCCCGCGTTCCGCCTCACTCAACTGCTGGACATATGTCTCATGATCACCACTGCTCTGCCTTGCTTGTCGCCATCCTTGCGCCTCTCTTTCCCTACGACACATCCATAAAGATGATCTTCGTAAGTCACGTTACTATATTTAATTATCATGTCTTGCCTGACTCCACACACAGCATCTCATTACCACTTTGTCTACTCACGACATCAGTTCCATAATCTACATACAATTTACTTTTTTAAAAAGAATAGTTTTACCCAGAATGAACAATTTTGTCATCCTTTACCACTCTCCTGGCTTGCCAAGCCTGAATGGGTTTCTTTCTTCTGCTGGACATAAAAGAACATATTTTGAAGAATGCTGGTAACCAACAGTTGAATGGTGCCCTCATTGACTCCCATATATTTCTTTCTCCTACTACGAAATCGCTGGGGACCAACAACTGCTTGGTTCTTTCAAATATCTTCTTTTGTGTTCAACTCATAGAGAAACTTATACGGGGACGGAAACAATTACTGATATGGACTCAGTCATACAATTACAAATGGGGTACCTCAGGGCCGCTCCTTGGCCCTCTACTTTTTAATATACTAACAAATCACTAGGACTTATTAATCGGTCCACACTGCTTTTGATTACAACTACAACAACAAGCTGACATTACTCGATAACATCTTTCATTCCCAACAGCCCAAGCGCACATCCTTGGCAACGTATTTTGTCTTGATCTATGCCTAATGTACATTAACACTACATATTTGTCACAGATAAATTTCTTAATTTTGGCACAATGTGTATTGACTGTTTTTTCACCCTATGGCCCAGTTTTGTACTTTCCAGTCCAAGAAGTTATTTGATATATGGCTGACTACTGTCCTTGTTCTGTTCATTTTATTCGCCCTACCACTTGTACATGACCTGGCCACAAACTTAATAATACCTTCGCGCAGTATCGACTACCCTTGGACTCTTCCTTTCTGGGCTTCTTCTGGTACTGGCAGTTATTTCTAAGAACGATCATGTCACCTTCCTTCTCGCACCGCCATCATCATCTCATCCTTCCCAGACAGAATCGTCTGACCTCCCTTCCGGTCTCGCCGTTCCCTGTTACCGTCGCGGGTTGCGTTCCTTGACGAGGACCTTCCCTCTCCTCTCCTAAACGTACCATCAATGCATAATTTACAGAGTGATAAACATTCAAATGTGGTCCTAATATCTAAATTTTTTGAAACCCCGCACAGAAACAAAACCTTACTAATTGGTGAAATTTTCACATTTTAACGGTTAGTGACTCAAGACATGTTTTAAAGCTTGGAATGAAGTACCCACGACGTTTTATGAAACTGTCTGTGGTGCTTTTTTTTGCGCCCTCCAGTTTATGGTTATTATTAAATGTTAAAAACGAAAAAACACGGCCTTGCGAAATTTCTTCGTTTAGTGTTCCAACTAATAAGTGGGTCTACATTCGGACATATTTTTTGATAACATGGAGTAAGTACATTTCAGCTGCGAGAAAATACGAACTACAGTTCCGTCCCCATATTGTTCCGAGAGACGAAGAATGAATGCAATGGGGAACAGATTTGAGTAAATGTAGCATTGGCATCTCTTGCTCACCATACTGCCGTGAATGGTGCCCGTCAGAATGAGAGCTGCTAAAAACTCACAGTAATCCACAGCACCCAGTCCCTCAGTTAACATCTGAGAAGCCAAAAGCTGAACAGCATCGCACATTAAGACGTTTTTATTCCATAATGCTACACCCCTATACAACTATCCTTCCTCCGATGAGTCGCTGTTTCTGGTGTGAATCAGGGAAGAGAAATCCTTAGCACAGATCAAGCGCGTTTTTCTTGTTAGAACGCTTCGTAAACTATATGTGGCTGGATTTTGAGTTAGAGACGACCGCGATGCACTTTTTCACTGGAGGAAGAGGTATTATGGATTATGGACTCGATGTATTTTAGTTAAAAACGTCTTAATGCTGGATGTGTTTCAGCTTTTGTCTTCTCCAGATGTTAACCTGATGACCTGGAGTGGCTGTGGGATTACTTGTGGATTAAGACCGGTGCCCTCGATTGCACTCTTTATGTTCCTTAATCAGCTCTTGTCTCTACGGCACCCATCTCACTGCATAGCACCTTTGCTGAGACACTGATGCAGTGCTACATTTCTACAAACCTGATGAAGAAACACACTCATCTACATCTCAGATGGCCTCAGGGTCAGCATGTATTAAGCAAATGTTAATGTTGGGTTGAACTGTTCCTTTAAGCGTGTCACACATGGTCTTACTCGGAGTTTACGGAGAGCCGCGGCTGCCGCGTGACGCTCCGCCTCCACCTTCCGCGACCCGAAGCCCTCGGTCTCGATCCTCTCGGGCCAGTGAAGCGTGACTGTCGCTCTCTAACAACACATCCAACACGGTATAAAAAAGTCAAGTGCACGAGAAATAAAACGGCATATCATAACCACACAGCAGCATTCACCGGCGCATCTAACCTTGACCTCTCCATCGGTGCAGCTGTACTGGACGTACTGGGACAGATCGGACAGACCCAGAGATCTGGACAGTGTGGCGAACAGGAGGTTCTTCGGCTGGGGAAACTCGAGGAGGAGATCAGCACGACCTGTACGCACACGTGAGATGATAAAGACCCTTTAGTCTGCTGCGGGATGTGTTTGTGTTCGCACGAGTCTTACCTTTCTGATCCGTTTCCGGCGGAGCGCGCCGATGTTTATGCGTGACACCAACTTTAGTCCTATAATGACACACAGACGTCCAGTTTGACCAGATGTCTTTATTACCTTCAAGAGTTTTTCTCCTTAAAGTGACCAGTGCGCGAACCCGCATGAGTGCCGCACAGGACGCCGCCATGTTTGGTGTCTTCTTCGGCGCTTTTGACGGGAAACCTGCTGGCGGTAGCGCCGCCTACTGGACTGGAATTGTGTTCAGATGTGGAATTGTATCTTTCATAACAAACAAGATACACAAAGAAATTTAATTCTGCTTCAGTGCACATGTAATCTACTAATAATTTGTATTATTGTAACAGATACATTTTTGCACTGTGCAGCTTATTAGTACAAGTAGCCCGAAAACACAAATAAAATTAAACACTATCCTATTTTTTTTTTATGCTAAAAGGCTTAAACGTATTACATGGCGGTCTGAGTATCACACTCCTCTACAAAAACACTGTCAAATGACAAAACAGATTTTTCTTTTAAAGTAATTTATTTAAAACAAATCCAAGATTACAAAGGAAATATAGACAGAGAGTGATAAACTGATAAATGTTTTTCCTTCTGAACAAGAGCAGCTACTGCAACCGCTACAGTCTTAATAAAACACAAACAAGTTTATACGTTTAAGTGAGGATTAAAACATCTTCAGTCAAGTTTCCCTTCACAGCAATGAAGGATTTTGTAAAAACAGTTTGCATCAGACCATCATGGACATGCTGCGCGATGCTGACAAAACACTCAATAAATACATCAGATATTCTATTAAAACAGTTCTTAATCAGAGTTTCTAAGGTAAACACTAGCAGGTGCTTCAGCGTCATCTTCTCTTGAGGCTCTGTGTTTCATCCTCACAGATCTCTATAGCGCTAGCAATTTTCATCCGCTGGCAAAACAAACACCAAATGTTAAGACAAACGAAAAAAGAATTTCAGAATTAATACTAGAATATGCATGAAATTAATAATGTGACTAAATATTTCTGTTGTTGTTCAATAAATCCCTGCTCTTTCTAACTTTGGTTCATCTGCTGAATCTGAAATACACATTCCCTCTTCAACGGTTTCCACAAAAATAAGTGTTTTCAATATTATTAATAATCAGAAATGTTTCTCGAGCAGCAGATCAGCATATTATACTGATTTCTGAAGATCATGTAACACAAGACTCGAGTAATGATGCTGAAAAATCCGCTAGGCGCATCACAATAGCACTTTCCAATGTTTAACACATCCACAGAAAACATCGTTTTACTACCATGGTTAATATATTAATTTGTTCTGTATTTTAATCAATAAATGCAGCTTTGCAGAAGAGCAGCAGTGTGACCTGTATGTGATACTCACTCTCTTCTTCTTCTGCTTTTGCACGTTTTTCGGACATACACACATACACCCGGTCCACTGTGCGAGCTACAGGAATCAGCGCAGCCCAGTAGACCGCGAGTCGTCTGACATCTAAACCGGATCTCAAACCGCTTTGATGTCGAGCCCAGTAACCAACCACAAAAAAATAAAAAACCATGATCACAGAACAATTCACCTATGCATTCCTCCATGCATTTAGTGCCACACATGAAACTTCTGCGGTTTAAGTCCTGTATTCACAGCCCAAATCAAATATGGCAGTGCATTAATTACATCTAAACCTCACTGGTTCTTCCATCTATGACAGCATCATGATTTGAGGTCATGTGACCTGCAACAACCAATGATGAGGCCAGATTGGATCGAGGTTCCCTGGCTAAGATTTTTGATTTTGTAACTACTTGGTTCTGAAGAAAGACACGCATAAATTATGAAAGCCAAAATATTAAATGTCACAGACGTACTGTATTTTCACTGAGTAATCCACTATTTTGTAGAGTGGCCGCACCGTGATGTGGTTTACACAGAGTTTAGTAGCTCTATTAATAAAATCTGTTGACTTTAGCAATCTTTGTTGCATTATATGCCAATGGCGACTGTTCACAAACAGGCAAAAACACTTTTTTCTGATGTTTACAGACCTGTAACTCAGGAATAGCATATCCTTTTAGCTTTTGTTTCTTAACAAACCTTTCCTTTGGGATCTTAGTTTTTAAGTCCCTCTATGGTTCATTTCCAAAGACAATGGATTGGCAGTTGCCAGTAAATAGTTAAATTCTAACAACATATTCCAAATGCTCAACACAGTTCCCAGGTTAGTTCAGTGAACAAAAACAGTCTGTTATGCTGCTCAATATTGCAATCTGGTATTTAGCATCACACTAATTTAATTCATTATCATAATCATAAACACACTGGTGTGTAGCACAAATCATTTTTTATAAAGTGGAGAGTTCCGGTGCTTGGCTCTGATTGGCTGAGCCGCGTTCGAAGCTGTTGTAAATGACGCTACAAAGTAACACACACCTTTGTTTACGTCTGTGTGTTGCTCGGCAACCACTTTGTAGCAACCCCAACTGTTTCTGAGGAGCTACATTGTTTGGTGGAAGATTACACGGTGTTTATTAATATCATTACCCTTTATTTGCTCCTCCGTTTATTTTGTGAAACCTTACTACGTATATGGAATAACCGTTTTATAAAAGCAATAACCCCTGTGTAGCCGCGGTTTACAGTGAATTTATAACAGCTAAGGGGCGTTGTTTACTGCACTCTTATTCTTCTAATCTCACATTTTTAAAGAAAATACCTTACTGACTAAAGCTAGCTTGTACAGGCATATTCTTCAAAGATCTTCTTTTGCATATAAAACAGCATAAGGGTGAGGAAATGATGACAGAATTTAAATTTTTAGATGAACTATCCCTTTAATGCTCTGCAGTCAGCCAGTCTGAGCAGAGTCAGTCATGAAGGAACAGCACAGAATAAAGCAGACGCACCTGGAGGCGGCTGGCAGAGATCGGTGATGTTAAAGAGCGTGGTGTGGTTGCTGATGGAGTTACTGACCACACAGCTGTAGGGGTTTTCATCGTGATACTCCACATCCAGCGGCAGAGAGAGAGAGCTGCTGAAGTCAGAGCCGCTGACGCTGGACACTAAATCACTGGCCTTAAAGAAGGACAGAGTCGCTCGAGACGCATTGCTCACAGAACACAGCAGGACACACGCTGGACCCGCAGACCGTTCTGATGCTGTCGAGTTCTGTGAGGAGCCAGCGCGGATGATGGGAGCTGAGAGAGGAGCTGCAATACATAGAACCATCTCAGACAGCAAACCCATCAACCAGAGTCTCTAACAACACTAAAACATATCACAGTTACAGCTTTGGACATCTAAAACATGTGTCCCTGCAGCACAAAAGCAGTGTTAAGTCGCTGGGGGATATTTGTAGCAATAACCACCCATAACCAACATACATTGTTGGTCACAATTATACATTTCCTTTATGCCAAAAATCGTTAGGATATTAAGTAAAGATCGTGTTCCATGAAGATATTTAGTAAATTTCCTACCGTAAATATATCAAAACTTAATTTATGATTAGTAATATGCATTGCTAAGAACTTCATTTGAACAACTTTAAAGATGATTTTCTCAATATTTAGATTTTTTTGCACCCTCAGATTCCAGATTTTCATATAGTTGTATCTCAGCCAAATATTGTCCTCTCCTAACAAACCACACATCAATGGAAAGCTTATTTATTCAGCAAATCTCAATAAAAGAAATGACCCTTATGACTGGTTTTGTGCTCCAGGGTCACATTATTTTCTTTCTTACCATAGACTTTAACATCAAACCTCTTGCGGGAGGTCTTTCTGTCATGGATGACTGTTAACTTATAAAGTCCAGAGTGTTCAGATTTGGTGTTTTTGATGGTCAGCGATCCGGTCTGATGGTTCAGTTGCAGTTTGTCTCTAAACAGCATCTTTCCACTCACAAAGACAGAGAACATGTAGGACCATTTCATGAGCTCTGCTATCTGGTTGTCTGGACTGTCAGGCCCAAACACCCACACGATGTGATCGTCTCTCCGAACCGTGCCAATGTCTGTGTGCAGAGTGAGCGAATCTCCCAGCATAACCCTCACGGTCTCCGTGTTATCCGTGTCTGCGCCGAACACACCTGAGAAACACAAACAGCTTCATCCGTCAGATGCTCAGCTGTGAAGCCTGGGCTCAAACGGAGCCTGAAGCAACTTTGACTTCGCTACAAAAAATATATGATAATTATATATTTTTAAATCTTTCTGACTTTTGCTAAATGTATTCATAATAACATGCACGTCTTGTGTTACTAAGTTTTTTAAATGCCCGTGCACATTTTGGTGAAAAAAAAATGTAAACATTAAATGCAGAATAATTTATCTGCTGTGTTTGACCTTTTCCTGACGAATCTCTCTATTGCCTCTCATGACTAAATATCATTTATGCATTGGCATCAATTTATATTTTACTATTACTTCACTGCGCTGCATATGAAGGCAGATCCTTTATCTACTATTTCATACAATTATGTGTTTACAAGCACTGTACATACATTTTTACAAGCATCTATCAAATTATTTTTGTTGGGTCTCCATATTATATGAAGACTTTCCATAGACATAATTTTTATACTGTGCAAACTGTATTTTCATTGCCCTAATCATCACACAAAACATTTAGCATTTTTACATTTCCAAAAAACAAGCTGTTTTCCTCATGAGGATCAACTAAATGTCTCCACAACGTCAGGTTTTACTGTCATTCTGTCTAAAGAAAAGATGCGCTGTGAGTGAGTTGTTAGGCCAATATCTGCATGATGTGATGTAGAGGAACAAACCTTAGAAACTGAGGACAATGGGGGGTTTTCTATGTAAATGAAGCAATTAATTAAATAAATAAATAAAAGTTATGCTTTGTGCTAAAAATGTATTTAAAATATCAGGTGCGTAAATCGTAAGTAAATACAAACAAAAATAAATGATAGCCAATTTGAGTAATTTATTGCTATATATACATTTTTGGCGGAAATTGAACCCCACACATTAAAAACATGATTGAAATGCGCACACAACAGCAGGGTTAAGAAATCATTGCATACACTGCTAACTTAATCCGAGCTGAGAACATTTGATTTTTAAACAAGATCTGGCTCAAACTTTCTAAGAAGCTATAACTTACACAGCCACGTGCAACACTTGATTAAATGTTTGATGTCATTACTAAAAAAAGACATGTTTGTTGTTGAATGCATGGAAAGAGATCATGTCTAAATCCAAGAAACCGTATTACTTCTAACTGAACACTTCCAGCAGACGAGCAGAACTAGATCAGAAGCCATTTAAACAGAAGAGAACTCACCGAGCAGTAAGCAGAGGAGCAGCACAGCTTCAGGAACCATGCTCAGGTGTGCTCAGGTGTAAGTGTGTAGCGTCAGTGATCCGAATTAATATCGACTCGTGTTTACACCTGAAGCGTGTTTGAGTCAGAGCCGCTGCATCAAGAACAATATATATTGTGATATATGTTATATATATGTTAAAGAAATACTTATTTTTCATTTTATTTTATTCACAAATACAATAGTATTGCAATTAAATCACACGTTTAAATAAACTCATAAAGAAATCTGATATTTTTATTATTGTGTTTACGTCTGAGGGACGAAACTAAAGATTTGAATCGAAGAGGACATGATGAAGATTTAAACAACGCTTGCTCTTGAACGAGAGAGACTTTTTATTTTAGCTTGACGTCATGACGTCACGGGGACGCTGCGTGCTGCGTGGGAAGGTTTGTGGTTTGTGGCGCTTCAGTGTTTTAACGCATTGAAACGTTACAGGTGTTTTGCAGTTTTGTCAGATGTGCTGCTCATAACACGGAATATTGCTGAAGCGGGGTTGCTTTAATACTGTGTAGTGGATGTGGTTAATGTGTTACTGTGATGTTTGAGGCCTGTTGTTGACATCAAGAGTGAAGCGAATGTGTGTTTAATCTACACAGCAGCGTTTATTATTCAGATCAGTCTTTACATTATATATATATATATATGTGTGTGTGGTTTTAAAGCGAGTGCATGTTTGGATGTGACTCGTGGATAGTGTACAGCAGATTATCGCAAAAGTGGAATTTTTTCAAAAAATTTAAGTATCAAAAAGTTATAGAAGTTTAAATCTACTTTAAAGAAAATACACTTTTTACATTTTATTTCAAATAAATATTTTCACAACAGGGTTTACTCTGAAATTGCTGTAAAATTAAAGCCTTGTGTCGAAATAAGTTATGTTCCAAATTTGAAGTTGATACTAAAAAAAAAATCGAGGTTCCTGTGAGATTTTGTTTGATTGTTTTTATGCACTTTTCTGTCACAAAAGTTTACATTTCTCTGTGAATGTTACATAATAACCACCAAATCTTGAGTCTTGAGACCTTTCGGGTGATATGTATCTTCTCAAGATTTTGATTATAGAACATATTTTGTAATGTGACACTCGACACCGCCCACTTAGGGGGAGGAGACTGCAAAAAAAAGTTTAAAGTACCGTTTCCATGGTAACGCAATATCCGATTTCTAGGTTATGATGATTACTAAAATATGTGACGGGGAAAAAAACAATGAAAAAGATGTAAAGGGTTAAAATGCTGAATACAGATGTTAGAAGCATTAAATGTTTTGCGTTGTGATGATTTTTCAGTTTTAATTATAATGCATTTGCGATAAAACGACAAAAGCCGATGTTTAACACGGTTGAATAAAACTCGTTGCCATTTTGTTTGTAGTATTACTAGAAGATGCACTGATTGTTTTTTTTTTTTTCATTATTTAATTTTTAGTCAGATCTGGATGGAGGCCTCCAGTGAAGCTCCTCCCACAGCTGCTCCTCCAACAGCTGCTCCTCCCACAGCTGCTCCTCCCACAGCTGCTCCACCCACAGCTGCTCCTCCCACAGCTGCTCCACCCACAGCTGCTCCACCCACAGCTGCTCCACCCACAGCTGCTCCACCCACAGCTGCTCCACCCACAGCTGCTCCACCCACAGCTGCTCCACCCACAGCTGCTCCACCCACAGCTGCTCCACCCACAGCTGCTCCACCCACAGCTGCTCCTCCCACAGCTGCTCCACCCACAGCTGCTCCACCCACAGCTGCTCCACCCACAGCTGCTCCTCCCACAGCTGCTCCTCCCACAGCTGCTCCTCCCACAGCTGCTCCTCCCACAGCTGCTCCACCCACAGCTGCTCCACCCACAGCTGCTCCACCCACAGCTGCTCCACCCACAGCTGCTCCACCCACAGCTGCTCCACCCACAGCTGGTCCTCCCACAGCTGCTCCACCCACAGCTGCTCCTCCCACAGCTGCTCCACCCACAGCTGCTCCTCCCACAGCTGCTCCACCCACAGCTGCTCCTCCCACAGCTGCTCCACCCACAGCTGCTCCTCCCACAGCTGCTCCACCCACAGCTGCTCCTCCCACAGCTGCTCCACCCACAGCTGCTCCTCCCACAGCTGCTCCACCCACAGCTGCTCCTCCCACAGCTGCTCCACCCACAGCTGCTCCTCCCACAGCTGCTCCACCCACAGCTGCTCCTCCCACAGCTGCTCCACCCACAGCTGCTCCTCCCACAGCTGCTCCACCCACAGCTGCTCCTCCCACAGCTGCTCCACCCACAGCTGCTCCTCCCACAGCTGCTCCACCCACAGCTGCTCCTCCCACAGCTGCTCCTCCCACAGCTGCTCCACCCACAGCTGCTCCTCCCACAGCTGCTCCTCCCACAGCTGCTCCACCCACAGCTGCTCCACCCACAGCTGCTCCTCCCACAGCTGCTCCACCCACAGCTGCTCCACCCACAGCTGCTCCACCCACAGCTGCTCCACCCACAGCTGCTCCACCCACAGCTGCTCCACCCACAGCTGCTCCACCCACAGCTGCTCCACCCACAGCTGCTCCACCCACAGCTGCTCCACCCACAGCTGCTCCTCCCACAGCTGCTCCACCCACAGCAGCTGGGAGCGAATCAGGCGTTTACAGGCGAATTGCTGAAAGGATGGAGATCGTCCGAGTGCTGATTGGGGACGTGAGGGATCCAGAACCATTCAAGATATTAAAGGAAGACCCCGAGGAGCAAAAAGGTTGGTTCCCGATTATGTCACTCATTTATATAAATCATATATGTACTATGATGCTGTCTGTTGATGTTGCACCGTATTAAAATAACATGCCTTCATACGTAAAAGCTGTGTCCCAATCTGATGTGCTATACACTATGTAGACAACCATCTAGTGTAGGAGGGTTAAAAGGGTAGTTTGCCATCCAGCATCTCTTTGGCTGCGTAAGGAGAGTGCATGTGAGTGAAGGCTGCACTAAATTCAAATGTTACAGATAAGTTACAATATTGATGTTGTAGCACTAATGTAACAGTTTTATGATATATGTTACAATAAAGTAACAATTTTGAAATACGTTGGTGGTTGTATTTTTTTTCCGTCTTTTATCTCAGTGTTCATATCAGTGTTGTATAAAGGGTTTTATGCATAATACTAACCCTAGAGTGTGAGGAAACCGTTTAAAATAGCTGGGCTGAGATATTTAAGAATTTTGATGACTGCAGAAATATGTTAATTAAGTATACACATTAATTGTGACCCAATGTTTCCCCAAAAAAATGATTATTGATGCTAGTAAAATTTGGGATTAAACGGGTTAAGTGCACTTTCTATTGTTGGAGTTTTTAGTGTGAGCACACTGCATGCACTAAACGTTTTCTGTGTTCGTTTCAGAGGTGAAAGAGGAAAGTCACGAGCTGAATGAAGAGGAGGAGGAAGCTCATGCAATCTTAAGTAGCTCAGACACTGAAAATAAAAGCACGCAGAAAACAGCGCTCATCTGTTCTCACTGCGGAAAGAGTTTTAGACAGAGAGGACATCTCGACGATCACATAAGGACTCACACCGGAGAGAAGCCTTACGCGTGCCTTCACTGCGGGAAGAGCTTCACGCATAAAGGAAACCTTAAGGATCACATGAGGATTCACTCGGGAGAGAGACGGTTCGCATGTCAGCACTGCGGGAAGAGGTTCACGCATAAAGCCAACCTCACGGATCACATCCGGATCCACACGGGAGAGAAGCCGTTCTCCTGCGATCAGTGCGGGAAGAGCTTCACACACGCCACGAGTCTGAAGACTCACCTGCTGTCGCACTCCGGAGAGCGGCCCTTTAGCTGCGATCAGTGCGGACACAAATTCATTCTAGCGGCGCACCTGAAGAGACACCTGAGGATCCACACCAACGAGAGGCCCTACGTGTGCTCCTTCTGCGGGAAGAGCTTCTTGTGGCTCTGCTATTTTAAAGACCACCAGAAGAAGCACACGGGCGTGAAAGCTCACGTGTGCTCCGAGTGCGGCAGCGCCTTCACGAGAGCCAGCGAGCTGAGGATGCACCAGAGGACCCACACCGGAGAAAAACCCTACACCTGCTCGTGCTGCGGAAAGAGCTTCGCAGAGTCCGGAAACCTGAAGAAACACGAGCGTGTGCACACCGGAGAGAAGCCCTACCAGTGTCCCTCGTGCGGAGGCAGTTTCAGCCAGTTCAGCCATTTGCTGAGACATTTAAAGCAGCAGAGCTGTCCGAAGCTGACGCAGTTCTTCTTCAGGCCTCCGGATGAACAGAGCTCGTCCTCCCGTGCAACACTGCCGATTGAATCAAAGGTGGAATTTCTGCCAGAATAACAGTGCGGGCGGGGATATTCATTGTGATATTGTGAGAAGACTTAAGGTACACTACCGGTCAAAAGTTTGGAATAATAAAAATGTTTTTGAAATAAGTCTCTTATGCTCATCAAGGCTGCATTTATTCAATCAAAAACAATCATTCTCCAGTTTCCGTGTACATGATCTTCAGAAACACTATAATACTGGGTTTATTATCAATGTTGAAAACTTTTGTGCTGCTTAATATTGTTTTGTAACCTGTGATACTTTTTTCAGGATTCTTTGATTAATAAAAGGTTAAAAAGAAGAGCGTTTATTTAAAATAGAAATCTTTTCTAACAATATACACTACAGTTCAAAAGTTTGGGGTCAGTACATTTTTATTCTTTCTTTTTTTTGAAAGAAATTAAAACTTTTATTCAGCGAGGATGTGTTAAATTGTTAAGAAGTGATAGCAAAGATTTATATCGTTAGAAAAGATTTATATTTTGAATAAATGCTGTTCTTTTTAACTTTTTAGTCATCAAAGAATCCTGAAAAAGTATCGCAGTTTCCAAAAATAATATTGTGCAGCACAACATTGATAATTCTAATCATAAAGCAGCATATTAGAATGATTTCTGAAGATGATGTGACACTGAAGACTGGAGTAATGATGAAGGAAATTCAGCGCTGCATCACAGAAATAAATTATATTTTAAAGGATATTAAAATAGAAACCATTATTTTATATTGTAATAACATTTTGCAAGATTACTGATTTTTTCTGTATTTTTGATCAAATAAACACAGCCTTGATGAGCAGAAGAGACTTACTTACTGATCCCAAGCTTTTGAACAGTAGTGTATATCCTGCTGACAGTCAGTTTAGGATCACTTCGATGGATGTTATTAAAAATAAAACGTCTGTCAATTACTGTATCTGTTATTATATCGTGTTTTATCTAAGCGTAACCCAGCTGACATGGCAGACATCATCTGAGAGCATGTTTTAAATGATGAATAGCTCAGAGCAGTGGGTCGCAGTGAAGTGCCATGTGTCCGAGGTCTTTCTCTCGTGTTGAAGCAGCAGTAGTGCAAAAGATATATTGATGTGGGATGCTTCACTTTGAACTTTGCCTTTCTGTCGGTCATAATGAAGAACTGAATGAGATCAGTGAGATTTTAGATCATGACACTATCATGAGTGAAACCGTCAGTGCATCGCTCTGAACAAAAGACGTAATAAATGTTCAATGCTTGTTCATCTTTAGAGACTCTTGTGGATGAAGTTACTTTTGTGCACATCAGGTCTATGCTAGCTTTCTAAATACAGGATTTGTCTTACATCAGTATTCACATTTCTACACACTTCACATTTTTTATTTATTATTATTATAAAGATATCCCTTCACCACATTAAACCATATACTGCCACAAAATACACCGCAAATGAGTTTTTATTAAATGTCTGTGTTTTGTACAACATGTAGTTTACAAACTGTACTTTCATCAGTTGAACAGTTTGTACTAATTATACTAATTCATTTAACACATGAGATATTAAAAGATCATAAATTATCATTCTAATAAATAATAAAAAGGACTGGTCACTACAGGATGCTCATAACATAATGATTTAATAAATCTTAAACCAGTTCCAGGCGGATTGTGTAGATATTAATGTTAATACAGTCAGAACCTTTAATGTCAGTGAAGGACTTCAATAACATATTTGTGATGCATATGACGGAGCTTAATGTTACACAACAATCAATGGCACACATTTCAATCTAACAAATGATACAGTGTGTCATTTTTATCATATTTAACTTGGAAGTGTATAGGCACGACTTGTAGTTTTCCACTTTAAAGATCATTTTAAGGATGTTAAAAGTTTTTCAGTGAAGTTTAGATGCAAATAAACAACCTTGCCAAACACTCTGGACTAACAGGATAGCCTACATACAGAAATACAGCATTACACATGCAGAACAGCAACACATAAAAATAGCAAACCATAATTAATACGAGTGATCAGCTGTATTAATATCATTAATAACTGATGTAATTAATACTTGCAGGATATTAGCAGTGCACTAACAATAAGAATCTAGAAACAATAGTTTCTTTTAAATAATCCAATCAAAGTGTTGAGGGCTGAGTAACAATGCTGTGAATTGATTAAAATTGATTAAAATGATAGTTTACCCAAAAATCTAAAGTCTCATCATTTACTCACCTTCATGTTTTTTTTTTAAAAAACCTTGTATGACTTTCTTTCCTCCGTGGAACATAAAAGAAGTTATTTTGAAGAATGTTTGGGAACCTGATAAACTCCTTAAAGCAGATTTAAATCTTTCCCAGCCCTCGGTGGGATCATTTGTGTCTTGCCTTTATATTAATGTAACGTTTTGCGTAGCAACACTTTAAAGGGATAGTTCACCCAGAAATGTCCTGGCTCCTCTACGCTTTATAATGGCAGTGAATGGGTGATATTCAATAGTCCAATAAAGCGTAAACCTAGGATGGCTTGAGGGTGAGTAAAGTATGGGGTGATCTTCATTTTTGGGTGAACTATCCCTTTAAGTCCCTTTAAGCTCCATCCTCCGGTTCAGTAGGTGGCGGTAATTCATCTTAATTTCTTTGCTCACCGCCAAAAACAACACAAACCATAGAAGAAGGACAATAACAACTGGAACTCTTCAGTCCTGTGATCTTGTTCTGTTGTGTTTGGTAAGTGCTCATAGTTTAGATGTTGTGAATAATTGTAATGTCTAGCAGGTGTCTCTCTGTAACTAAAGTGGACTCGGATATATCTCTCTCATATTAATACTGTGGCCTATATTACCCATACATTACTTTTCAGATCTGGTCCTCCATACCGCATAACACGATGGAGTTTATTGAAGAGGAGAACAATGATAATACATGCCGTCAGTGTGGAAAGAGCTTCACAAGTAAACAAAACCTAGAAGAACACTTGAGCGTTCACACCGGAGAGAAAGCGTTCACATGCCCTCAGTGTGGAAAGAGTTTCTCACGTAAAGGAGTCTTTCTGATTCACATACGCATTCACACCGGAGAGAAGCCGTTTGCGTGTCAGCAGTGCGGAAAGACTTTCACGAGTCGAGGAACCCTTAACTCTCACCTAAGGGTTCACAGTAATGAGAAACCATTCAAGTGCCCCGAGTGTGAAAAGAGCTTCAGACGGAAAGACCACTTCAGTTGTCACATGAGGGTTCACACTGGAGAAAATCCATTCTCTTGTCCTCATTGTGGAAAGTATTTTTTAACTAAAGGCAACCTTGATAGTCACATACGCATGCACACCGGAGAGAAGCCGTTTGCGTGTGATCAGTGCGGGAAGAGCTACAAATGGTCAAATAGTCTCCGAATTCATAAGCGCTTTCACTCCGGAGAAAAGCCGTTTAAGTGTGATCAGTGCGATAAGAGGTTTGTTCTGGAATCAGACCTGAAGGCCCACATGAAAACGCACACTAAAGAGAAGCCTTACTTGTGTTGTGTTTGTGGGAAGAGTTTTGCATGGCTGATCCGTTTTAAAGGCCATCTGAAAATACACTCTGGTGTGAACGAGCGTTGCACTGATGCACAGAAAGGAGCACTGCCCAAAATTAAAGTCCATGTGAGAAATAAGAGCTCAACGGTTAATGAGCTCAACGGTTAATGTCATTTGGGATTCAGAATGTGAACAATGTTAAACACACCTACATGAGCCTGCTGTTGTTCACATAACGATCTGTGTTAAAGTTACAAATCTTCATTGATTTATGATTGCTCGTACGCTTGCATTGCTGTAATTGTTTCAGTGCTGCTCGAGGTTAATCGAGTCACTAAAATCATTGACTGAAAAGGAACAGAATGAGATCCAGCTTCTGTTAAATCATCCACTTATAGAGATGTACTTTTATTAAAGCAAATATTGCATCATGAGCGCTGAACCCGAGTCATTCTTCAGAAAAAAATCTGTCCTTAAAGAGTTCTGATTAAAATATCTTGAAAAAATGTCTTACTCAGACCAGCTTGTCTTAAATGTTTATTCACTTGTAATCATTAATCAAGGATTGTTCTCATTTGCGTGTATTTTACATCAAGTACAGCTCAGGTTTCCATAGACCCTGAAACACACAATATTGACAATAACATAAATATCATTTACAGATATTTATGAATCTTTATTAAATCAATATAGTGTTAACGGAATGAATCAGTTTCATTCTATTGTGTTAATGTTGGTTTTCTGTTGTCCTCTTGCATCACTGACACACTATTTGACACAATCTGTACTGTATAAAGCGCTGTATAAATAAAGCTCGACTTGACTTTATAATCAAGTAAATTAATTATATTTTCAGAGCCATCACATTTATTTAATGCATTTGACACAATTACTTAATTTAAAGTGATCACGTTTTGCTATGTTCTGTGTGACCTTTGCTGCAATCTTCAACTCTTTTCAAGGGATTGCATAAGTGTACTCAACACTAGTGCTATTAGACATTAGTGGAAAAACTCTAGAAGCAAATATTGTACTGGCATTCCTGTGTGACTAAAGTTTCTGTTGCTGGTCTTTCATTTCGACATGCACAGATAGTGCCAAAGTCTTTTCAGTACATATATAGGCTACGCTGCAGTAAACATGGGTCTAGCAATGCCTCTGAGTGTTAATGATATGAACTAATGAACTCTGACCAAATATTGACATGCCTCTGATACGTGTTACTGTGGTGATAAGGAAAGTGAAAGTATTTATTGGGTGGATGCTCTGCTCTTGTGTTGCATAAAGTAGCCTAGAAAAGTTCAGGTCAGGTCTTCACAGGCTTCACTTCAGATCGTATGCTGTGCTGTCAGGGTCTTTTTTGCTGCTCAGAAGAATTTGGTAAGAAAGATACAGCCTAATCGACTACATTGCAATGCATTTTTACTGTTTCACTGAGCTTTTTGCGCGATATAAACTCGTAATTTTGCGAGATATATACTAGCTAAAGTCCGAATTGCGAGACATAAATACGCAATTCTGAGAAAAAATGAAGAACTGGGAGATAAAAAGTCGCATTTACCTTGTTTAAGTTTTTCATCCAGTGTCGGAAACGGGTTTCCATAAATGTAACATGCATGATGAATCAATTAGGGTTCACATTCTAAGGGTAATTATGCATTTATTTGCACATCTTGACTGAACTTACTTTTCTTTGAACAGCAGTGAATTTCACATTTGTGAAGGAAACAACAGCACGTGTCTTCTCAAGTCTAATAATCTTCGTGTCTCGTGCTCTGAAACAAAGGTGAGATTGAAAACATGCAAGAGTCCATACCAATTCATTGTTTTATTTTTGCATTTTCATTTAAGATGTACATTTCAGAATCAGAATCAGCTTTATTCGCCAAGTGTGTGCAAACACAAGGAATTAGCTGTATTTGTTTAGGAGCTCATGTTACATACATACTTACATATGACATGAGAACAGAAAAAAACAATTCAATAAGTAAGACTAAAGAAAAAAACAAATAATAATAATGTGGTAAAATCTGGAACAGAAGATTTATGTACAGATGTGTGCATTATTTATTGTACAGTTGTATAAATAAAAATATGCATATGTATTTACATAATACTTGAAAGACATTTCAGATTGATGTGCACGTTTACTTTGAAGTGTGCAGGGCAATTCATTTTGAACTTGAAAAATTTGTGAAATATTTGTATTGAATATACATTAAATGATTGAATATACAGTATGAATGAGTCATATGTCTTGAAATGATCTATAGAGAGAGAAACTGAGAAATACCTTACATAATAAAATAATCAAATGTTTAGTTGACGGACCATTTGACCTCCCAACAGATAAAACAGGACATCACATTTGAGTTAAAATTGTACATTACAGAGAAAGTGGCATCTGACATTTAAAATAGGCTTAAACTGTTCACTCGCACTGCGTTAACCTTAACGCTATGGGGAAACTCTGGAAAGCCTGATTTGATAACGTTCGTGTAGCTGCATTAACAAATGGCATTGCGAATTGCGAATTGCTTTCTTTACAGATAGCGACCCCACACTTGTGCTCCCCTGTTTTCTTCCTCTCAGGAGCCTCGGAGGAGAAAATGGTGGAGTTATGGGGCAAAGCAGACAGGTCCGAGTGAGCTCACGACGACTCAGATCCCGTGTTTTTCACTCCCCCCACAGTGAGAGGATTCCTCTGTGCTCTTTTGCCATGAGGACCAGCGTCCCTTGTCACGTGTGAGCGGTTGGTCCTTTTTTGGGTTTTCTGAGGAGGATTTTGCTGATGTTACTGTGTCATTGACAGCATCTGATGCAGAGGATTGGGTGAACTCTGTGAAGGACTCTGTCCCCTTGCCACATAGAGAGCCAAGTGATGCCAGAACCAGTCTGGACACCGACTTATACTAGTCCTCATAACGGCCGTTGAGGAGCTCAGCTTGTAGTGGTCAGCTCCAGATGAGCCTGCCACAGCTGACTTAACGAATGGCTTCTGCAGCCTGGGTGCTGCCAGTGAGCTCCAAGTCAAAGACCTGCCCTGTTCTTTCCTGAAGTTCACAATGAACTTACTAGGTCTTGGCATGCCCCCTTCTCGGTCCACGTCCACTTTTCAGTCTCCACCTTCACCTCCGTTGACAGCGCAGAGCAGAAGGTGTATGCTCTTCAAGTCGCCAGAGGGCCTCATTGACAAACTTCAGTCCAGGGCAAAGATACTCATGTTCTCTTATCCAGAATACATTATCTCCTGGCCAAGGGCGCAGAGTCCCATCAGCTCTCAGTAAGTCAGGCTTTTACAGCCACTACTTCCTCATTCCCAAGAAAGATGGTGGGCTCAGGCCCATCCTCGATCTGAGGCACCTGAATCACTTGCTCATGAGACGGCCGTTCAAAATGCTGACTTTGAAATAGATCCTCTTGCATGTTTGCCCAGGGGACTGCTTCTTATCGGTGGATCTGAAAGATGCTTACTTTCATATCCAGATATCCCCTCATCACAGACCGTTCTTGAGATTTGGATTCAAAGGGGTGGCTTAACAATATACAGTCCTCCCATTCTGACTGTCTCTGGCACCACGCAACATTACGAAGTGCATGGACATGGCCCTCTCTCCTCTGAGACAGAAGGGAGTGTGCATCATGAACTACCTCAATGACTGGCTCATCTTGGCCAAGTTGGATCACGAGCTTGTGCCCACAGATCTCTGGTCCTCAGCCACTTGGAGCGCCTGGGGCTCAGGATCAATTCAGCCAAGTGCTCCCTGTCTCCCAGCCAGTGAATCACTTTCCTGAGAACAGTTCTATACGCGGGCCTGGTTTGTGCAGGAATACGCTCTGAATATTCAGTGGCTTGTGGTATCATTCAAAGTATGGGTCTCTCTTCCCGTCAGGACATTACAGAGGATGCTGGGCCTGATGGCAGCTGCCTCCTCTGTGGTTCCGCTGGGCCTGCTCCACATGCAGCCCCTTCAATACTGGCTGGAAGCCTGCGTGCTACGCTTGATGTCTGGGACACCTCCACCTCAGGGTAACCCACAACTGTGTCAGGGCTGTGGCCCCTTGGAAGGCCCCTTGCCTGTATCAGCTGAGACTGGTCTCCAGAAGGAAGATAATCATGACAGATGCTTCCAACTCAGGTTGGGGAGCACTGAACTAGAGCAGACTGGCATTCGGCTCCTGGCCCAGCTTGGAGCAATGCCAATGTATCAACTGCTTAGAAATTATGGTGTTATTTTCTGGCTCTCAAAACCTTCCTGCCAGCCCTAAAGGGGTGCCACGTTCTGGTCCGTTCGGAAAACGTGGCCTACATAGACCACCAAGGTGGTCTTAGATCATGGCCTCTTTACAAGATGATGTGGCGCCTCCTTATATGGGCATAGAGCAACCTGCACTTTCTGAAGGCAGTGCACGTGCAGGGCAATTTGAACCAGAGAGCACTCTGGTGGAAACAACATTGGTTCCCCAAATTAGTACAGCTGCTGTCAGCAGCCCCTTGGCCGATAGGGGGACCCCAACATCTAAGGCCCCTCGACAGGACCCTCTGCAGCTTCAAGTAAGGGTCATTAAAACTATTTCAGAGGCCAGAGTCCTGTCTACTAGACATCCCTATGCCCTCAAGTGGTTCATTTTCTCTGACTGGTGAGCAGTCTGGAATGACCCTTTGTCTTGTGACATTACGTCCATATTGTCTTTCCACCAAAAGCTGCTGGTTAAGGGGCGCACCCCTTCCACACTCAAGGTATATGTGATGGCTGTTGTGGAAAACCAAGCTCCCTTGACCGGCCAGTCAGTAGGAAAGAACAACTTCATGAAGTTGTGAAGTTCTTGAGGGGAGCCAGGGGATTGAATCTGGGCTGTTCCGAACTGGGACCGATCCACAGTCCTCAGGGCTCTTTGAGGTCCTCCGGCTGAATTGAGGCCCCTTTCGCTTAAGACCGTCCTCCTGCTGGCTTTTGCATCGATCAAGTGAGTGAGTGACCCGCAGGCACTCTCTGTGGGCCTAACAACCGCAAAGTCTTCCTCAAGCCAAGACACTGCTATGTGCCTAAGGTGCTCTCTACTCCACTCAGAGCACAGGTTATTACCCTCTCAGCTTTTCCTGCTTTGGAGGATGAGCAGGGTGTACAATTACTCTGCTCAGTTCGGGCTCTCGGGATATATGTGAAGCATTCTAGCCAGTCTCGGCAATCAAAGCAGCTCTTTGTGTGCTTAGGAGGCTGCTCTTGAAGTTATGAAGCAAAGATTATCCCACTGGATAGTAGATGCCATAGCGCTGGCTTACACCTCATTGAGCTTACAGTGCCCCATTGGAGTGAGGTCCCACTCCACCAGGGGTATGGCCTCCTCCTAGGCATGGTCCAGCAGAGTTTCCATTGGCGTTATCTGTGCATCAGCCGGCTGGTCTTCGCTGTCTACCTTTTCTAGGTTTTACAACCTTCAGCCATGGATTTTGCCCCCCTAAACAACCTATGCCCCTGCTGGTGGTCAGGCCTGTTTTGGCCATTTTTGCCCTGAGGACTCCAGCCTCATGGCCTGGGTCTCACTGATTCTGGGTTAGTTCCGGCCTAATTTTAGCCCACACAACCCTGGACAGCTTTTCTTTCTGCGCTTGTAGCATGGAACTATTGGATATTGTTCCTCGTAGCGTTAAAGCTAATGCAGTGTGAGTGAACCATGTTGATAGGGAAAGCTCCGGTTACTAACGTAACCTCAGTTCCCAGAGATAAATATTCTGATGAAATGGCACTCAGCACCAAGCGGCAACCTCCCGCTCTCTCTCGTGAAGCCAACACAGAAGTGACTAAAACTGTAATTCATCGACTGGCCGCTAGAGGCTGGCTGCTAAAGAGAGTCAGTTCCATAGACTCCTCATGTTAAAATGCCCAACATTACAGCAGAAAAAAAAATGTTTACAGCCTGGTACAAAAAATTATTTTGGTCTATATAGCTAATTTTGCCCTTCATGACAACTGTGAGGGGGGTGAATTTTTTTATAACTCATCCGTTTAACTTATATTAAGCCTTAAAGTTCTGCATAATTAAGGGCGTGGCCACTTGAGTGACAGGTGGATTGCCGCTGCTGTCACCACCGTCGAGCTAGGTGGGCGTGGCTTCAACAACCAGCTCTTTGCCCATTTTCGATTATCCGGGAGTGACGCGCGGTGACACGCTGCCAAGATGTGACGGCCGGCTCCGCCCACTTTGAGCTTCAAAACCACTCTTCAGAAACCTACGGGTGACGTCACGGACATTACATCCATGTTTTTATACAGTCTATGCTCAGCACTGACTGAGACAAAATGCCGTTTGTTTGTGCAGCTACATGGATGTTATAAAATCAGGCTTCAATATTTTGGAGAAACGGAGTTCCCCATAGTGTTAAAATTAATGTAAGGCTCATTCTCATTATCTCAGGGAACAAAGTTTACGTTAGTTACAGAGCCATTTTTGCTACATATTTTCAACAGTTTCTTTTTATAACATTGCTGAATTTGACGTGATTGTTTTTTAGATGGCTATGTTTGATGGTTCGCCTCTTGCTGAGTACTCCTCTGGAACACTTAATATAAACCGTCTGTCAATCGATATCTACTCAGAATCTTCCAACAGCGGTAAACGCGATCAAAGAATTCCTTGAAAAACAGGATCTGGTAGAACTTAACGTTGGTGTGACGGGGGAGTCCGGTTCTGGAAAATCCACGTTTGTCAATGCATTCAGGGGTTTAGGGGATGAAGAAGAGGGCTCTGCTCAAACTGGCCCTGTAGAAACCACTATGGAGCCTAAAGCTTATCTTCACCCAAAATACCAAAATGTGAAAGTGTGGGATCTTCCTGGCATTGGAACACCAAACTTCAAAGCCGATGAATACCTTAAACTTGTTAAGTTTGAACGCTATGATTTTTTCATCATCATCGCTTCAGATCGGTTCAGAGAATGCCACACTCAGCTGGCCAAAGAGATCACGAGAATGGAGAAAAGGTTTTATTTTGTTCGTTCCAAGATTGACTCAAGCATTGATGCTGAGAAGAGGAAGAAGAGCTTTGACCAGAAAAAAACATTGGATATCATCCGAGAGGACGGTGAAAAAGGTTGGTTATTCAGGTCACATAACAATGTTTTTTATTAGATACAGTAATTATTATAAAATATTTAATGACTTATTTCATGATGCACTTTCCTGTTTCTGTCTAGGTCTGAGAAAGATCGGTATAGAGGATCCTGTCGTGTTTTTGATCTCTAGCTTTGAGCTCGGCAAGTATGATTTAAACCTGCTGCAGGAGAGAATGGAGCAAGAGCTTCCACAGCATAAGAGACGTGTGCTGATGTTGGCTTTGCCGAATATCACACTCGAGATCAATGAGAAAAAGAAGAAAGCTCTAGAGGAAAACATTGGAAAAGTTGCCTTACTGTCTGCTTTGGTGGCTACAGTCCCTTTACCTGGTCTTTCAGTTGCTATGGATTTAGCCATTGTTAAAAAGGAGATAGAAACGTACTACAGTACCTTTGGTCTGGATGATCCATCCTTGCAGAAGCTCTGTGAAAGATCTGGGAAGACCATTGACGAATTCAAAAGTCTAATGAAGTCGCCACTGATTGGTGGGATAAACCCAGCTTCAATATTATCATTAGCGGGTGCTGCATCTCTGGGTGTGGCTGAAAATGCAGTTGAGTATGCTGTGAGTCTCGTACCCTTACTTGGCACTGTGGTGGCAGGAGGAATGTCCTATATGACCGTCTCAACAATGCTGAGAAGAGCTCTGAATGACATAGCAGAAGATGCCAGAATCGTTCTAATGGCTTCAGTGCAGACTGAAGTGTAAACACAGAATGTGACAGAAATTGCATGTATTCAAGTCGCAGCTGCTCTCTGTTAGTTAACTAAACGTGACATTTCTTATTTCTTTTACTGATATGTACTTTCCCTTTGGAGGAATAATGCAGCATCATAATATCTGTTGCTACACTCATGATACTTACATTTAAAAACATTAATCACTTTACTGTTGTATTCTGTTCTTTTTTTTATATGATATAGGGCAAACTTTTGACTATATTTTCAATTTTATGCCATTTGAGGAACAATACTCCCAGTGCTTGTTTTGCTCATGAGTCCAAGATAAAGATCAGAACAGGATGGTCACATGTACAGGTTTTAACAGTTTATTGAATGGCCGTAAAATCCAACCAAGTTTAGAGCAATGAAAAATCTAAATGTTTTTGCTGCACCTGCATTTACATTTACAGCAGTTTTACAACGTACTGTATGCATAGTAATAAATGATACAATTTATATTTTGTGTTTTTAAACAACACTGACTCACACTCGGTTACTAAAGCTGCAATCTCACTCCTACAGGTTTGTGCCACTTGACAAGTGTGTTTGATCAGGAATGGAAATGAACTACTTAGAAAATTTAGAAAAATGTCTCATTTTTATAATATTTATAATATCCACTAGGTCACGCTGATACTCATTTAACCCAACACAACTTCATTTTGCATACTAAGGTTTATTATAACATTACTGCATTATTGAACAAAGCAAGATTATTTAAACAAGTGTGATTAAGTGTCTAACCACGCTGATGTAATTAAACTTCAAAATAATAATAATAGTGTGATGTGACATTTTTTGAAATCACGTGACATGCACATGGCACAACTCACTGTTAGAGTATCTGTAAATTACATATGAAGACATACGCTAAATGAAAGCTTGCTTATGTTTATATATACACACACACTCCCACTCTCTCTCTCACACACACACACTCACACTCTCTCTCTCACCACACACACACACACACACACACACACTCACAATCTCTCTCTCACACACACACACACACGCTCTCACACACACACACACTCAATCTCTCTCTCTCACACACACACACTCAATCTCTCTCTCTCACACACACACATACACACACACACATCTCTCTCTCACACACACACACACACACACACTCTCTCTCACACACACACACACACACTCCCATCTCTGTTCTCACACACACACACACACATCACATACTCACACTCTCTCTCACTTACACACACACACACACACTCTCTCTCTCACACACACACTTACTCACTCACTCACTCACTCTCATTCTCTCTCACACAAACACACACACTCACAATCTCTCTCTCTCACACACCTCTCTCCTCTCACACACACACACACAGGGGCTCAGACTGGGGGTAAAACCAGTACTGATTACCAGGGCCCCAAAGGAAGAGAGGGATTAAAAAACTAAAATAGTATGGGCATGGGGCCCATCAGGACTGCCTATGCATAGGGCCCGGGATCTTGTGCAACGCCCCTGCTCACACACACACACACACACACACACACACACTTCTCTCGTTCTTCTCTCGCCTCTCCTCTCTCTCTCTCTCTCTCTCTCGCTCACACACACACACACACTCTCTCTCTCACAACACCACACACACATACACACACACACTCACTCTCTCTCTCTCACACACACACAACACAACACAACACTCTCTCTCTCTCTCTCTCACACACACAACCACACACACACACATACACACACACTCAAACACTCTCTACATCTCAACCACCACACACACACCCCACTCTCTCATCCTCACACCACACCAACACACACACACACACACACTACACACACTCTCTCTCTCTCACAGCACACACACACACACTCTCTCTCTCCACACACACACACACATAACACACACACACGCTCTCTCTCACACACACACACACACACACTACCACACTCACACTCTCTCTCACACACACACACACCCACTCACAATCTCTTGCTCACACACACACACACAACCCCACTCACAAATCTCTCTCTCTCACACACCACACACAGGCGTCAGACTGGGGGTAAAACCAGTACTGATTACCAGGGCCCCAAAGGAAGAGAGGGATTAAAAAACTAAAATAGTATGGGCATGGGGCCCATCAGGACTGCCTATGCTAGGCCCGTGATCTTGTGCAACGCTCCCCTGCTCACACACCCACACACACACAACACCTCTCAGTCTCTCTTTCTCTCGCTCTCTCTCTCACACACACAGACACACACTCTCTCTCTCTCACACACACACACACACATCACACCACACATCACACCCATCTCACACACACACATCACACACACACACTCACATCTCTCGTCACAACCACACACACAACACACACACACTCACGGACTCTCTCCTCTTCTCACCCAACCAGGGGCGTCAGACTGGGGGTAAAACCAGTACTGATTACCAGGGCCCCAAAGGAAGAGAGGGATTAAAAAACTAAAATAGTATGGGCATGGGGCCCATCAGGACTGCCTATGCATAGGGCCCGGGATCTTGTGCAACGCCCCTGCTCACACACACCACACACACCACACACACACACTCTCTCTCTCTCTCTCTCTCTCTCACACACACGACCCCTCTCTCTCTCTCTCTCACACACAGAAACACACACACACACACACACACACACACTCACAATCTCTCTCTCACACACACACACACATAGACACACACACACACACACTCACAATCTCTCTCTCTCTCTCTCACACACACACATTCTCTCACACACTCACTCTCACTCTCACACTCACACACTCTCTCTCTCCCACTCTCTCTCACACCACACACACACCACAACACTCTCTCTCTCTCTCTTTCCTCACCACCCACACACACACACACAAACACAAACACACACACTCTCTCACACACACACACACGCTCTCTCTCTCTCTCACACACACACACCCCCACACTCACCGATGGTGTGTGTGGGTGTGTGAGACAAGAGAAAGATTGTGTGAGTGTGAGAGTGAGAGTGAGTGTGTGTGCGTGTGAGAGAGAGAGAGAGAGAGTATGTGTGTGAGTGAGTGTGTGTTTCACCCCATCCTAGAGAAAAGCACAGTCGTGACACTGAGTGATGTTCAGTCTCAGGTCTGGTGGATTTAAGAAATTCAAGAGCAGCTCATTTACCGAAGTGACCTGCAGATTTTTCTCGTTCGATTAGAAAACTGAAGCACATGTCAATGCTTTTATCTGTGTTGGGAGTAGCAGTAGTAATCATATTAATTATAATTACATTCACTGTGTGAGAGTGCAGTTGTGAAACATTATTAATGTGTTTTCTTCCATATGGTAATTTAGTTAATCACAGCTGGTGAGAAGTGATGCATGGAGAGACGAGATACTGGGTTACTGTTACTAAAATCCCCAATAAAGAGTACTTGCTTGCACAATCTGAGGAATGAGACACTGTTCTCATTCAACAGTTACAGATGAAATAGAGGAATAGAATTGAGCTGAATAATGACACTACTGCCTTTCTTAGAGCTGACGTCCGTTGTATGGCTGGATTTGTTGTTTCCTCACTGAAGACTCGGCTTGGTGCTGTTTCTCTCCTGTTCATGTAATCTGGAGCAGTCTGTATCTTATAAAGTACTATATGGATAAATGTGACGCGTCATGTAGTGGAGGTGATATAGGGCTGTATGTGAAATACATTTGTAAATGGATTCATTCAGTCGCTTGAGTTTTTCTGGTCAGCTGGGTGAAGTAATGGTGGTGAATACAGAAACACAAGTGACAAGAAAATCCATTGATCGTTGGGTTTGATCACAGAAAACGCGACACCTTTTTATGGTTATATCTATATATAGATAATTTGTGTCACATTTAGCACACACTGGCAGTATGTTCAGTATTTGTGACATGTTGCTTGTTGATCTGTGGTCCGGCTTCATACGCCCTTTCATTTTAAAATTTTAATGGTCAAAGAAAATAAAAATATCAGTGGGTGAAATCAAATGACACACTAGAATAATCACTCATCTCGCTTGTATTGAGTCAGGACCGGTAGTAGTGTTCATATATCATTTATATCGAACTTGATTTCATATCAAATCAGACTTTTTTTGATCTTCCCAAGCCAATGATTTTTGAAAGGTTGAACATAACCTGCACAGCATCAGATTTGCATTTTATGATATTGCATCATGACAGAACAGCATGAAAATGATCAATCTGTGCAATTGTTCAAGGAATACTTGGCAAAATAATGTGATCTATGAGAGAAAGTGTTTCACTTCAGAGACAGAAAACCATTGTCCCTCAGCACCAAAAGCAGTGTTGAGTCGCTGGGGGATATTTGTAGCAATAGCCAACAATACATTGTATGGGTCACAATTATACATTTCTCTTTTATGCCAAAAATCATTAGGATATTAAGTAAAGATCATGTTCCATGAAGATATTCTGTAAAGTTCCTACCGTAAATATATCAAAACTTAATTTTTGATTAGTAATATGCATTGCTAAGAACTTCATTTGGACAACTTTAAAGATGATTTTCTCAATATTTAGATTTTTTTGCACCCTCAGATTCATATGATTCTATTATATGATTAGATTAAATAGATTTACATTTACCGTTAACAACACTTAAAAAATCTCCTTAATATAAAGTATTTTTAAAGAAATTGTATTTTAATTTTAGTATTTTTTCTTTCTGTATTCTCTTGTTGGAGTTCTCTGGAATGCTGTATTTTTGTTTTAGTGGAATAAACCTCTTCCTCCAGTCCATTAGGGGGCGGTAATGCTGATCTATAGGCGGCTTGTCAACCGCAAAAAGGCAGAAGAAGACATCTGAAGCACCGACTGGAAACAAACCGAGATTAGTAAAGGTTTATGGAGCATTAATTCAATCTGCGGAATTTTGCATTGTAAAAATGGAGATCATGGATATGAATGAGGCAGAACCATGTAAAGTGAAAGATGAAGATGCTGAGGAACAAAGAGGTTGGTGTCAATTCATGATGCTAATGTTTACTTATGATGAATATTAAACTAATACATGCCCAGAATTGATCCTTGGATAACAGAGAACCCTGTCAGTCGTATAAAAAAAAAAACAAAAAAAAAAATAAAAAAAAAAAAAAAAAAAAAAAAAAAAAAAAGAAAAAAAAAAAACAAGTTTAATATTAAAATTAAAAAGCAGAGCCCAAATCATTACATTCAACTGCTGTACCTCAGATATAATAACCAATACTCAAACATTTAAATTTCACATAATCATTATGATAATGTAGTTTTCATCAAAACGTCATGACAGATTTATTCAAACATATGTAATGAACAGGTTGAGTAAATAAGGTATAACCAATTAACACTGGATAACTTTCAAATGTAACGTTACGTGACGTTTTTCCGTGGTTGAAACACAGTAACAATCTAATGTTCGGTTACATGAGCGCGGATACATTTGACTGTTACACTGTAACAAACGCGCGTTCTGATGTTCGGTTACATGAGAGCGGATACATTTGACTGTTACACTGTAACAAATACGCGTTCTGATGTTCGGTTACATGAGAGCGGATACATTTGACTGTTACACTGTAACAAACGCGCGTTCTGATGTTCGGTTACATGAGAGCGGATACATTTGACTGTTACACTGTAACAAACGTGCGTTCTGATGTTCGGTTACATGAGAGCGGATGCATTTGACTGTTACACTGTAACAAACGGGCGTTCTGATGTTCGGTTACATGAGAGCGGATGCATTTGACTGTTACACTGTAACAAACGGGCGTTCTGATGTTCGGTTACATGAGAGCGGATACATTTGACTGTTACACTGTAACAAACGTGCGTGCTGATGTTCGGTTACATGAGAGCGGATACATGTGACTGTTACACTGTAACAAACGCGCGTTCTGATGTTCGGTTACATGAGAGCGGATGCATTTGACTGTTACACTGTAACAAACGGGCGTTCTGATGTTCGGTTACATGAGAGCGGATGCATTTGACTGTTACACTGTAACAAACGTGCGTGCTGATGTTCGGTTACATGAGAGCGGATACATTTGACTGTTACACTGTAACAAACGCGCGTTCTGATGTTCGGTTACATGAGAGCGGATACATTTGACTGTTACACTGTAACAAACTCGCGTTCTGATGTTCGGTTACATGAGAGCGGATGCATTTGACTGTTACACTGTAACAAACGGGCGTTCTGATGTTCGGTTACATGAGAGCGGATGCATTTGACTGTTACACTGTAACAAACTCGCGTTCTGATGTTCGGTTACATGAGAGCAGATACATTTGACTGTTACACTGTAACAAACGCGCGTTCTGATGTTCGGTTACATGAGAGCGGATACATTTGACTGTTACACTGTAACAAACGCACGTTCTGATGTTCGGTTACATGAGAGCGGATACATTTGACTGTTACACTGTAACAAACGCGCGTTCTGATGTTCAGTTAGATGAGAGCGGATACATGTGACTGTTACACTGTAACAAATGGGCATTCTGATGTTCAGTTAGATGAGAGCGGATACATGTGACTGTTACACTGTAACAAACGCGCGTTCTGATGTTCGGTTACATGAGAGCGGATACATGTGACTGTTACACTGTAACAAACGCGCGTTCTGATGTTCGGTTACATGAGAGCGGATGCATTTGACTGTTACACTGTAACAAACGGGCGTTCTGATGTTCGGTTACATGAGAGCGGATACATGTGACTGTTACACTGTAACAAACGCGCGTTCTGATGTTCGGTTACATGAGAGCAGATACATTTGACTGTTACACTGTAACGAACGCACGCTCTGATGTTCGGTTACATGAGAGCGGATACATTTGACTGTTACACTGTAACAAACGCGCGTTCTGATGTTCGGTTACATGAGAGCGGATACATTTGACTGTTACACTGTAACAAACGGGCGTTCTGATGTTCGGTTACATGAGAGCGGATACATTTGACTGTTACACTGTAACAAACTCGCGTTCTGATGTTCGGTTACATGAGAGCGGATGCATTTGACTGTTACACTGTAACAAACGCGCGTTCTGATGTTCGGTTACATGAGAGCGGATACATTTGACTGTTACACTGTAACAAACGCGCGTTCTGATGTTCGGTTACATGAGAGCAGATACATTTGACTGTTACACTGTAACAAACTCGCGTTCTGATGTTCGGTTACATGAGAGCGGATACATTTGACTGTTACACTGTAACAAACGCGCGTTCTGATGTTCGGTTACATGAGAGCGGATACATTTGACTGTTACACTGTAACAAACTCGCGTTCTGATGTTCGGTTACATGGGAGCGGATACATTTGACTGTTACACTGTAACAATCGCACGTTCTGATGTTCGGTTACATGAGAGCAGATACATTTGACTGTTACACTGTAACAAACTCGCGTTCTGATGTTCGGTTACATGAGAGCAGATACATTTGACTGTTACACTGTAACAAACGCGCGTTCTGATGTTCGGTTACATGAGAGCGGATACATTTGACTGTTACACTGTAACAAACTCGCGTTCTGATGTTCGGTTACATGAGAGCGGATACATTTGACTGTTACACTGTAACAAACGGTCGCTCTGATGTTCAGTTAGATGAGAGCGGATACATGTGACTGTTACACTGTAACAAACGCGCGTTCTGATGTTCGGTTACATGAGAGCGGATGCATTTGACTGTTACACTGTAACAAACGGTCGCTCTGATGTTCAGTTAGATGAGAGCGGATACATGTGACTGTTACACTGTAACAAACGCGCGTTCTGATGTTCGGTTACATGAGAGCAGATACATTTGACTGTTACACTGTAACAAACGCGCGTTCTGATGTTCGGTTACATGAGAGCGGATGCATTTGACTGTTACACTGTAACAAACTCGCGTTCTGATGTTCGGTTACATGAGAGCGGATACATTTGACTGTTACACTGTAACAAATACGCGTTCTGATGTTCGGTTACATGAGAGCGGATGCATTTGACTGTTACACTGTAACAAACTCGCGTTCTGATGTTCGGTTACATGGGAGCGGATACATTTGACTGTTACACTGTAACAAACTCGCGTTCTGATGTTCGGTTACATGGGAGCGGATACATTTGACTGTTACACTGTAACAAACTCGCGTTCTGATGTTCGGTTACATGGGAGCGGATACATTTGACTGTTACACTGTAACAAACTCGCGTTCTGATGTTCGGTTACATGGGAGCGGATACATTTGACTGTTACACTGTAACAAACTCGCGTTCTGATGTTCGGTTACATGGGAGCGGATACATTTGACTGTTACACTGTAACAAACTCGCGTTCTGATGTTCGGTTACATGGGAGCGGATACATTTGACTGTTACACTGTAACAAACTCGCGTTCTGATGTTCGGTTACATGGGAGCGGATACATTTGACTGTTACACTGTAACAAACTCGCGTTCTGATGTTCGGTTACATGGGAGCGGATACATTTGACTGTTACACTGTAACAAACGCGCGTTCTGATGTTCGGTTACATGAGAGCGGATACATTTGACTGTTACACTGTAACAAACTCGCGTTCTGATGTTCGGTTACATGAGAGCGGATGCATTTGACTGTTACACTGTAACAAACTCGCGTTCTGATGTTCGGTTACATGAGAGCGGATGCATTTGACTGTTACACTGTAACAAACGGGCGTTCTGATGTTCGGTTACATGAGAGCGGATGCATTTGACTGTTACACTGTAACAAACGGGCGTTCTGATGTTCGGTTACATGAGAGCGGATGCATTTGACTGTTACACTGTAACAAACTCGCGTTCTGATGTTCGGTTACATGAGAGCGGATACATTTGACTGTTACACTGTAACAAACTCGCGTTCTGATGTTCGGTTACATGAGAGCGGATACATTTGACTGTTACACTGTAACAAACGGGCGTTCTGATGTTCGGTTACATGAGAGCGGATACATTTGACTGTTACACTGTAACAAACGGGCGTTCTGATGTTCGGTTACATGAGAGCGGATACATTTGACTGTTACACTGTAACAAATACGCGTTCTGATGTTCGGTTACATGAGAGCGGATACATTTGACTGTTACACTGTAACAAACGGGCGTTCTGATGTTCGGTTACATGAGAGCGGATACATTTGACTGTTACACTGTAACAAACTCGCGTTCTGATGTTCGGTTACATGAGAGCGGATACATTTGACTGTTACACTGTAACAAACGCGCGTTCTGATGTTCGGTTACATGAGAGCGGATACATTTGACTGTTACACTGTAACAAACGGGCGTTCTGATGTTCGGTTACATGAGAGCGGATACATTTGACTGTTACACTGTAACAAATACGCGTTCTGAGGTTTGTTCATGTTTTTCGGTGCAGTGAACATCACCAGGGTTATTTCTTTCTTGTCTTGCATTCTCATATTTTAAACAAGTCTTTGAATATCTAAGAAACGTGTAATTCTACAAACATTGCCAAAGTTGCTTAAGTGTACAGTGTAGCCTTCATTAGAAATGCGTGTATATCCGTCCATCTATTGGTCATATTCACTGTGTACTGTATGTAAAATTAGCCTTACCTGATCTTTGTTTGAGAAAGTATAATATAAAGTATGGTTGGGGTTACAATGTTTACTTTTTATTCGTGTCTATTCTTCTTTATTTGTGAAAAATAAAATAGAAATTTGATATTGAATTTTACATTTTCAATTTTATTCCAAATAGACAGTAAAATAATTTACATTGTCTTGAAGTTGTATAGCAATTGTCCTTCAGATTTTTCTTTTCATTCTGTTTGACATTTGTCTCTTGAAATGAATTTCACTATTTAATGTGTTCACTGTAGGCCTGATGGAGGTGAAAGAGGAACGTCAAGAACTAAATGATATAGAGGAAAACCATCAAGAACCTCACAATTTCATAAATGGAGAAAAATCTGTGGCTTCCTCACACACTGACAAGAATTTCTCACAAAAAAGATCTTTAGTAAAAACTTCATTCACATGTGATCAGTGTGGAAAGAGTTTTATGCGTAAAGGAGTCCTGAACGGATCACATGAGGATTCACACCGGAGAGAAGCCTTTCACATGCCTTCAGTGTGGAAAGAGTTTCACTAATAAAGGAAACCTGAAGCTTCACATGGGAACTCATATGAGAGAGAAGCCTTACAGGTGTGATCAATGCGGAAAGAGTTTCATACGTCAAGGGTTTCTCAGTTACCACATGCGAATTCACACGGGAGAAAAACCTTATTTATGTGATCAGTGTGGAAGGAGATTCACGCGCAGACGACTCCTGAACGAACACATGCGAAGTCACACCGGAGAGAAGCCTTACATGTGCTCTCAGTGTGGAAAGGGTTTCTCACGTAGTGAAAACCTCAAGATTCACCTGAGAATCCACACCGGAGAGAAGCCGTTCAGATGTAATCAGTGCGGAAAGAACTTCATTCGTAAGCGACTCCTGAGCGATCACATGCGCAGTCACACCGGAGAGAAACCTCACGTGTGTGTGGAGTGTGGAAAGGGTTTCTCACTTAAAGAAAACCTTAAGTGCCACATGAGAATCCACACCGGAGAGAAACCTTACAGATGCGATGAGTGCGGAAAGAGCTTTCAATTTAAAGGAAAACTTAACCATCACTTACGAATTCACACCGGAGCGAAACCTTTCACGTGCAATCAGTGTGGGAAGAGTTACACGCAACCGGACAGCCTGACATATCATCTGCGCTCTCACGCTGGAATAAAGCCTTTTAAATGCAATCAGTGCGGTAAAGCGTTTATTCTGGCCTCACATCTGAAAAAACACATGAAGGCTCATGCGAATGAGAGGCCTTACTTCTGTTCTGTTTGTGGAAAGACGTTTTCACGGCTGGACTGTTTTAAAATGCACCATAAAGTTCACACCGGCGTGAAAGCTCACGAGTGCTCTGAGTGCGGGAAGAGTTTCAGAAGAGCCGGAGACTTGAAGATTCACCACAGAATCCACACCGGAGAAAAACCCTATAAGTGCTCGCACTGCGACAAGGGTTTCAGTCAGTTAGGACAGCTGAACATACACGAGCGAGTTCACAGCGGAGAGAAACCGTACCAGTGCCCTTCATGTGAGAAGGGTTTCAGCTCATCACGCACTCGACTGGTTCATGTGAGAAAGCACTGTACAAAGTTGGCAAAGTGAGCAATTTGCTGTAACCAAAAGATGAAATTTTCACCTAATGCAGAAAAAGATGCAGTTTCATCTACGATGCATGCAGGGATTAAGGTTCCGTCGTCAGTTCATAAAGACAGTCACTTGCTTCATTCCTGAATGAATCAGCCGTTTGAACGAATCAATTGAATGAATGATTCAGACTTGCTGCCACCTGCTGGCGGATTTTGTAAAAAAAAATGTGTGTATAATTTCATTTATTTAAATAATTTAATCTCCACATGAATTTATGAATTTAATTGCACTCATGCTACCTCTGAGCCACATTAAACGTCTGAAAATGTACCTACTAGCCACTTTTGTGTTCTTCTGTGCCACCTCTGTAGTACAAATTAATTTATTAATACTAACGTCATATGATTGGAACTTATTTGTCTTTTTAAAGAAATATTAAATGATTTAAATTACTGAAATTATACTAATATTATTATAGTATTACTTCTATTTTCTTCCAACCCTATAATCAAAGTCAAAAAATTAAATGCTGTAAATTTGTCATCAGCAATGATTAGATGCACTGAAAAATATACAATTTAAAATAATTTAACACATGCTCTTTGATAGTAACACTTAAAATACCTTTAACAAGTAAGAATTTGAGTCTCTTCAATAATTACTCAATAAAGACATTGATGAATGAATGTGAATCAGTGAGTCGGTTGAGAAATGACTTGTTTTTTTATTAATTATGCAGGTGTGCAGCTTTCAATGCAGGTTAGGAGAAATCTTCTGGAACACTTTATATTTTTAGTCCTAAACACCAAAAAAAAAAAGCTGAAAATCTCTCATGAATCAACGAATCAACTCCAAACCAAGTTTTGGTTTGCAACAGATCAGGCTTACAGACACGTTTGAAATTCATATTCTTCATTTTAATAAAGTGACGGTCAGATACTTTAACACAAACAATTAAGAGCAAAGGTTGGACGGCAGGCGACATTCATAAACACAAGCCACTGACAGCAGACAAGAAAGACAAACGAATGCAAGGGAATTTAAGGACGTGACCGAACCAGGACTGCAACAGTGAGAATGATCAGGCTCTGCAAACACATGACCATACAAATGATGCATCTGTGTCCGAGATCCGGTTCAGTTTCAGGCTTGAATCTCCGTCTGGTGGAGTGAAGGGGAATTTAAAGGCACATTTTAAAACAGTTCCAGTTTGTAGTGTTGCTATAAACCAGATTCAGTATACACAAACGACAACATATAATGCTTTCATTAAAACAGCAATCAACAGTTTTACAATAAAGCTGTAAGATAAAATGTTACAAAAACGTATCTAGAAGTAGATTTGTTCTCTGCTCACTGAAGAAGTCACTGCATGCTACTTTACTTTGCTGATGATACTTTTACTTACAGTCAGAAGCACTAAAACTACACAGCTGACGTGTTTATTAAGTGACTTATTTACATGATTAATGTAACCTACTCCAGCATAAACTAGCACACATTCAAGCTTGATTGATTTTATAGTGTACTGAAATCACTTCAGTACTGAAGAGCTATGATTAACAAAATTACACTTCAAAGATATTAGAAAGGTAAATACACTGATGTCTTTATAGTTTAAAGGTGACATATCATGAAAATCTGACTTTTCCAGGTGTTAAGTGCTATAATCAGGTCCCCGGTGCATCTGCCAACCAAAGATGAAAAAGATGAACCCAGTAACTTTGTTTTGGTAAGCCTTTTTCTGCAAGCGTCTGAGAAAACCAGCGCGTCTGATTTCGCTCGCTTGGTGACGTGGCAAAGGGATCTCATTATAATATCACCGCCCCTTAATCTGCAAGTCTACACCCACGACACCGTCACAAGTGACAACGGTGTACCAGCTCTAATGCCATGATGATAGTTTGATCAACACATGCTAACTGTTCTGTGTTTGGCTGCACAGACGAGCACTGAACTCTGTTTAGAGTCCCAGCCTCAGACGAGACAAGACAGCAGTGGATTTATTGATTTATTTACTGTATATTACTGCTGCTGCCACACAGATCTAAAATAAACATGTGATTTATTTCGCAGCTGTTTACCTTCACAGACATAACCATCTGTTTTTGTAACTCGTGTGTGTTTAAGGTAATCTTGTGTGTGAATGAGAGCTTAGTTTAGTGCTCGCATGCTGTGACAGCCGCTTTCTGTGCGTGTGCTTCAGATGTGTGCGCTCAGAAAACCCTATATCAGAAGTTTAAACTCATATGGTTTAAAACGCATGATTTCAGCACGATAAACATGATAATCAGAACCAAAACAGATGTGTTTAGCAGGTCACCTCACACAGCTGTAATTCACAGCTTGCACAGCTCTATTCTGGAAAAGGGGGCGGGGAGCAGCAGCTCATTTGCATTTAAAGAGACAGGCACGAAAAACAGCGTGTTTCTGCTTCCACTCAAAATAGGCATTTTCAAAATGATATAATAAATGATCTGGGGAGTATTTTGAGCTGAAACTTCACAGACACATTCTGGGGACACCAGAGACTTATATTACATATTGTAAAATGGGACATAACATGTCTCCTTTAATGCAACCACATGCAAAAAACTGCTATTCACTAATATGAAATGTGGCAGTTTTTTCTAAACTAATTCTTTGACCTCCCTTAAATATCCTAAATGGTCTTTTGTTTGGGTACAACTCCATCCAAGTTTTAAACTTGAATGTGAATCTTGCTCACTTTTTCAGCTTTGGACAAGCCTTTTTTAAATGTTTTCCTAAACTCCCGTATCGGCTGAAAGTCTTCCCGCAGGAGGGACAGAGGTATGGTTTCTCTCCGGTGTGAACTCTCTCGTGAATTTTTAGCGCTCCTGATTGAGTGAAGCTCTTCTCACAGTGTGAGCACTTGTAGGGTTTTTCTCCGGTGTGGATCCGTTCATGCACTTTCAGTTCGGCGGCTCTAGCGAAGGTTTTCCCACAGTCCAGACACACGAAGGGTTTCTCGCCGATATGCGTTTTCTGATGGTCTTTAAAACCGTGCAGCCACAGAAAGCTCTTCCCGCAGAACGAACACACGTACCGCCGCTCGTCTTCGTGAATCCTCATGTGCGTCTTCAAGTGCACGGCCAGGAAAAACTTCTTATCGCAGCGCTGACAGTGAAAGGGTCTTTCTCCGGTGTGAGAGAGCAGGTGAGTTTTGAGATTGCAGGCCTCTGAAAACCTCCTGCCGCATTCAGGACACTGGTGTAACTTCTCTCCTGAGTGGACCTTCATGTGAACTTTGAGTGTGCTCTGCTGTGTGAAGCTCTTCCTGCACAGCATGCATGTGAAAGGCTTCTCTCCGGAGTGGATTTTGGCGTGTTCCCTCAGAACCTCCTTCTGTTTGTAGCTCTTTCCGCACTGAGGGCAGGTGTAAGGTCTCTCTCGCGAGTGAATCCGTATGTGTCTCTTCAGCTCTCCTGAGCTCGGGAAACTCTTTGCACATTGACGGCAGGTGAAAGGCCTCTCTCCGGTGTGAATCCGAACATGCCTCTTCAATCCTCCTGAGTTTGTGAAGCTCTTTTCGCACTGAGGACAGGTGAAAGGTCTCTCTCCGGTGTGGATCCTGAAGTGATCCTTAAGGCTTCCTTTGCAGGTGAAGCTCTTGGAGCACTGAGGACAGGTGTATGGTCTCTCACCTGTGTGGATCACCATGTGAACCTCCAGGTGTCCTTTACGAGTGAACCTCTTTCCGCACTGAGAGCAGGAGAACGAGCCTTTAGCGTCTGCTTTTTTTTGTGAAACGTTCTTTTCAGTGTCTGAGGAACTAGAAGACTTTTCCTGACTCTGGTGCTTCTCCTTCACCTCATTCAGTTCTTGACTTTCACCTTTCACTTCCGTCACGTCTAAAATTAACATAGTGAACAACAAAACCAATGAGTATAACAAATATGACAGGCCAAAAAAAAATCTCAAATAGAGTGATATTTAATGTGCCGATGTAACTATACTATAATAACTAGGGGTGTTAATTTAACATGTTATTTTTTCCCGAATTAATTGCACCAAATTAACATGTTAAAGCATGTTAACATGCTCAGACCTGAATGTCATCTTTCATTGATGTAGTTGCTGATGAACATATTGTGTTACATTAAAAAGACAAGCCTTTTCTGCTCAATTTCTACAACAAAAATAGCTCCCGTCAAAGCTACAGCAGAACTGTTGAGCAGCACACAGCAGTGTTTCGTTACTGAATCAATCCGTGGATTTGAACGAATCGAGTGAGTCAATGATTCAGTGACTCATATAAAGATAGTTGCTGAATTGGGAAACGCATACTAATATAATACTCTCTTACTACTTTTAGCACATCTTTCTCTGGCAGTAATAGTAAGAGTAGTGTGCTAGTACTGCGAATTGAGCAAGTCGCTTGCTTCGCTTCTGAATGAATCATCCGTTGGAACAAATCGGTTGAGTGAATGACTCAATGACTCGCGTATTAAGACAGTTTTAGTTTCATATTTAGAGTATCATTTTATAAAAATGTATTATTTCATATTTGAATATTCAATAAAAACAAACCTATTAGTTATACAACGTTGAATCAAAATATTTCTTTCTAAAGCTACTTTTTGTAATGCATATTCAATGCTCTTTTCTCATTTCACACAATTAAATGATATTTTAAAGGGTAATTTCTCAGCCAACATTGATGTGTGATTAATTAGATTAATTAAACGGCTTGTTGTATAAATTAATTAGATTTTTAAAAATCGTCAACCCTAATAATAAATAGATTTGTCGTATTTTATGGCATTTTGGCTGTCAAGGCTTTGTTACTTCAATGCTCGTATTTAGTTATTAATGAAGAATTAATAATCAACACCAACCCTTTTGTTCCTCAGTTTCTTCCTCTTTCTCGCTGCATGTTTCTGCATCACTCTCCTCTTTAACAAACTCCATCTTTACAGCAGTGTGCAGATATTAGGAAGTCTCTGTCTTCGTCACGTTTAAGATGATAATAGCAATGGGAAGAAAACCAATGGCATTTCACCTTATAAGTTCCAATATTTACCCAGCAACACACCTCGCATGAATCCTTACACTTTACATCAGACAGTGATCTAATAATCGAGAGTAACTTCAGTAAATCAGGACTCCATCCACACACCAAACGCACAATATTCGGCTGAGAAACGCGAAGCTCCTCTGGCTCGATCCTCCGCAGCCCCGGCGCAGCCCTGATGGCGTCACGGGCCCCAAGAACACAAAAGCTGGTTCCTCTGCGCTTTAATAACAGCGGCTGTGCACCTAAACCCGAGCGCTGCCGCCACCATCTGTTTCATCTGTTTCATCTGTTAGAAGAAGCCTAGAGAGAGAAGAGCATGCGTCTGCAACACTGACAGCAGCTGATTCTGGGCGCTGTCTTTAAATGTTAGAACAAATCATTCTTATAATAATGCAACATTCTTAATATCTGATAAACATTTTAGTGTCGAGAGGAAATGGTGTTTCCTCGCAGAACTTTCAGTAGCTACAATATAACGCTCTCATAGCATTTTCAAAACGATACAATGTAAATCTTCAAAGCATTGCTTCCGGAAAAAGTGAAACATGAAAAAGTGCATCTGCATCAAAATCCAGACACAGATGTGTTTAGAGCTGGTGCTTTGATCTGTGCAGATCTCTCTCCTGATTCACCCCAGAACACTGACTCACTGCAGGAAGAGTTATTATGGATTATGAACGCTATGGTATTTAAGTTAAAATCGTCTTGGTCTACTCTGTTAATTTAGCGTATAAGGGTTTTTCTTCTTCTCACTCCATCCAATAGGGGGCGCAAATGCACCGAAACCGCAGGAGATTATAGAGAAGAAGAAACGCGTTGGGGTTGCTTCTCCGAAAAGCGACGTAAAGCGATAAAGCGCTCCGTTTGAACGCCGCGATAGAACTGGAGTACCACACACTCTCAGGTGTGACTCTGTAGAGACGCTGTGAGGTACTAGATGTGTGCGAACTGCGATTCAGGGCAATACATGGCAATATCTCCATCTCCGTAAACGTGTCGTCTCCAGACGAGCAGAAAAGCGTGACAGTACTGTGCAGATGGAGATGCTTAAAGAGGAGAGTGATGCAGACACACGCGGAGAGAGAGAGAGAGAGAGAGAGAGAGACGCGGAGCAGCGCACAGGTCGGTGATGCTTCTTAATTCTGCTTTACTGACTGCTGACGATTATTATCTGCTTTTCAGTTTCATTCAGAGTTGGTTTAGAAACTAATGCTAGTAGAGAAGACTGTGTAACGCGTCTGTCGCAGATCAGAGAATAAAAAGAGCATTTATGGCCAGGTCATTTATCATAGAAATATGTTTATTAATTTTATGGCCGTTATAGCGCCACCTATAGGCCAACCTCTTTAAATCTTTGCATGCTTGTTAAGAATCATCTGACACATGTGCTCACCTAGTTTCGTAAAGTTTTGAGTTTTCGTTTAGAAGTTATGGGCTGTTTTGTGCATATTTGGCCACGCCCCTTTTCTAAATGACCCCGTTATAACTCCCAAACAGGTCAAATTCAACTTTTTTTTTTTTTTTGTGCTAATTGTTGATCTAGAGAGGCCGGAGAATTGTGCTGCAGTGGTTTTATTGAGGTTGAGTAAAAAAAACCTTGGACTTGTTCGCAAAAGTCGGATTTTAATATAATTGAGAATATTTAATGAACGATTTGATTGACAGCAATGGTTCTAGAGGAAAAGTTGCTCAGTATGAGAAGATCTATCAAGTGATATGAATATTGTGTGGATGTGTGAAACAAGGCATAAATCTCATTAGCGCCACCTTGTGGCCGATTTCTTTCAAAATTGTTACAGACCTCTAGGGCCTCGAGTCGAACGTGCCCACCAAGTTTCGTTTCGATCAGCCTCCTTTAACCTTGTCTAATGGTGCGTTCAAGTCATGTCGGATAGATTGTTTACAAGTTGAATGCACATGAACGCCACCACAAAGTCGTTATTACAATGAACAGACACTCGACATTTTCTATTTAAGCCCCAAGTTTAATAGTTGGGAGCGCGGTGTCAGTGAGACACTGCGGAATCGATGCGTGCAACATCGTAGTTGACGGTAAATTTTTGTTTAAATTGATAGTTTAGTTGTCCTTTAAACTTAAATCGGTCATGTTTTTGTTACGCAGCTGAAATCCAAGTAAAAAAAAAAATGCAGACCCTGTTGTATTTCCTTGTAATTTATTAAAAAAAGGTACACCGCCATCTTGTGCCGACTACACTGACTTGAACACACCTGATGTTCTTAATTACGACTTGTCACTCGTACACATACGAACGTCCCATGAGGACTGAACGCAGCATAATAGGTGCTCAAATTCATTGGTCGATGGCGGACTTCCTTGTTTGACATAGCAAATGCCTCATAGACTCTTGTGGCTCATTTTTGTACAAAGACCCAGCATACCATGTCGGATCATGGACTAATATGTTTTTCCCTCTTATAGCACACCAAAGTTGTCAAGCTCCGAATTTTTAAAAACTTTGACCAAAGATTGAGCCTCTACACATGTTACAATTTGATGTCGATAACTCTCTTCTGTTCTAGTTTATAGGCGTTTTATTCACCAGTGGCTCCGCCCTTTCGAACGTTTTAGTGCCACCTTTGTGAGGCGAGACAAAATTACATTTTTTTTTTGGTAATATAATTATTGATATTCCCCTGTCATAGACATATGTCTGCACTGGCTTGGTTTGATCGTCCCCCTCACTGCGAAAAACCTAGGACTAGTTCGCAAAATTAAAAATGGCGGGAAAATTTGCATACCGGAAATGAAATCTTTTTTTATTTTTTTATTTTTTATTTTTTTGAGCCAGGCTTGCCCCTGATATAAGACACTTGGGTCTACGACAAATTGCTGCGGCGTCTCTTAAGGCCTTACAGTATGGTCTGCACGGCGGAAAAATAACAAATAAATCCTGACAAATACAATAGCGTTCAGCGCTACGCTCTTTAAAAAAAAAAAAAAAAAAAATTTTTAGCATATAGTAATGTTGTTTTGATAGAAATAAATATGTAGGTTTCATAAATTTGGAGTTAGATACAGATACCTGATACAGATAGATACAGCACTGATCAGCATTTTGTATAACAGCTGTTGCACTTTTGTGAACTGATTTTTGGCCGTTTACTGTGTTTGTGTCAGAGCTGATGCAAGAGAAAGAAGAAAGCAGAGGGAAACCTCCGTATCAGGACGCTGACGGGTTCAAAAGTGGAGGAAAAGCGTTCGGTCGCTCAGACATGAAAAAGAAAGTCTCGCAAGAAGCCAGTAATGCGTTCGTCTGCCCCGAGTGCGGGAAGAGTTTCACACATAAAGGACACTTCAACGAACACGTGAAGATCCACTCCGGAGTCAAGCCCTTCAGCTGCCCTCACTGTCAGAAGAGCTTCACCTGTAGAGGACACCTGAAACGCCACATTCGCATCCACACCGGCGAGCGTCCGTATGCTTGCGATCAGTGCGGGAAGAGCTTCAAGTGTGCCACCAACCTCAAAGACCACCAGCGCTCGCACTCGGGCGAACGGGCTTTCAGATGTGAGCAGTGCGGGAAAAACTTCATTTTGGCGTCAAACCTGAAGGCACACCTGAAAATCCACACGAACGAGAAGCCGTATGTGTGCGGCGTGTGCGGGAAGGGCTTTCTGCGCCTGGGCTGTCTTAACGATCACCAGAAGATCCACACGGGCGAGAGAGCTCACATATGCTTCGAGTGCGGAGACACGTTCACCAGATCCAGCGCTCTGAAGCAGCACCAGAAGATCCACAGCGGAGAGAAACCCTACAGCTGCTCGCACTGCGGGAAGGGCTTCACTCATTCTGGAGCGCTGAAGAGACACGAGCGCGTGCACACCGGAGAGAGACCCTACCTCTGCACCGCCTGCGGGAGGAGATTCACTCAGTCCAGCGATCTGCAGAATCACATAAAAAAGCCCTGTCCCATGCTGCCACACACCGAGCACAGTTCAGCAGTAAACACGGAGAAGCTGTGCTGAACGAGCTGTTCAGTTTGTGCTTGCTTGACGACGCAAACTGAAGGGGAATCTGAGTAGCTACACAACCAAGCAGTGTCATTATTTCTGTTACTAACATTTAAATCGTCACAGAAGTACTGAGATGAGAGGTTATAGTTTGGATATAAATACTCATATCTACAGTAGCAATCAAAATACAGTACATCATCTTTTGAAAGTAAAGTGATGCTTCAAAGAAAGATTGTGTGGATTACATTGTTTCTCCAGTAGGTGGCGACAAGTGACTGTTCAAAAATGTGTTTGTCATTGAATCATGCGTATAGAATGCTTCATAAACTGCTCTTCATCCAGTAATGAAACAAGTGAAGTCTTTATGAGTGAGTCATTGAATCATTCATTCAAGAGATTTGTTCAAAACACTGATTCATCTGGTAATGAAACAAGTCAAGTTTATAAGTGAGTCATTGAATCATTCATTCAAGAGGTTCATTCAAAAACACTGATTCATCTAGTAGTTAAACAAGTGAAGTCTTTACGAGTGAGTCATTGAATCATTCATTCAAAAGATTTGTTCAAAAATACTTGATTCATCAAGTGTCAAAGCACATCATTAAATCATTCATTCAGGAGATTCATTCAAAAACACTGATTCATCTAGTAATGAAACAAGTGAAGTCTTTATGAGTGAGTCATTGAATCATTCATTCAAGAGATTTGTTCAAAAACACAGATTCATCTAGTAATGAAAAAAGTGAAGTCTTTATGAGTGAGTCATTGAATCATTCATTCAAGAGATTTGTTCAAAAACAGATTCGTCTGGTAATGAAACAAGTGAAGTTTTTAAGTGAGTCATTGAATCATTCATTCAAGAGATTTGTTCAAAAACCTGATTCATCTAGTAATGAAAAAAGTGAAGTCTTTATGAGTGAGTCATTGACTCATTCATTCAAGAGATTTGTTCAAAACACTGATTCATCAAGTGTCAAAGCACATCAAATCATTCATTCAGGAGATTCATTCAAAAAAGTTAATTCATCTAGTGTCATTTTATGAGTGAGTCATTGAATCATAAATTGAAACCCTTTTTTTTCAGAACCTTTAGTAAATGTCAGTTTATTTGTCTGTTCAGAGTCGTGATCTCTGTTTCAATCAAAAGCATTGTGATTCTCAGTTTTAACACCTGCCGTCTGTTATTTCTCGGATTCAGTTTGCTCTGTTAGTCTCAGCTGTTGTCTGCTGGTGTGAGGAGAACGACCATCTGTGTTGGTCACGGGTCTGTTCTCATGCTGTATCTGATCATCACACACACTAACATGTAGCGTACAGTGTACAGTTATGCTGTTTCCAGAAATAAACAGCTACACCAATCTTCTGCTGCGTGTGATTTATTTCATGAGCTCAGAACAGGTTTACCTCAGTTTGAATCCAAACAAATGTAAAGGCATCTCAATTCTGTATTTAATAAAGCATTATTTTAGGACGTGCTCTGCAGGGCCTGTTTTTCATTCACTGAAGAAATGATCTCAACAGTTGATGATTTATTCAAGGCTAGGTTATTATCACAGATCTATCAACAACAACAGGGCTGAAATATCAACCTGTATAATGTAAACAGAATTAGAATAATATAGAAATTCACATTCACATTAAACAATGTAACATGACGTAAAACACAAAGGTTCAGTGTGATTGGGAAATATGTGCGCACTTGAATCATCTGATAAACTATAATTTCCTCTGGTGAAATCTAGCAATAGTACATTATAGTAAATGAGTTATGCTTGGCAGAAAATGGAATCATATTTTTCTCGGCCGAATCGAGTAGGTCGTATAGTTCTCTTTGCTGTTTTGTAATAGTCAAAGTGTGAAGGTCTTGGCTTTGGTTTTGTCTATGTTTCATTTATCCCTAATTATTTAGGATTTATTATTCCGTCTGGCACGAAGGTCTGGTCAGAGCTGTGAGTCTGTCAGTATGAGGACTAGTTCAGTCCTGTTATCTTAAGCTGATGAGTTAGGGTGAGTCTTGTTATCTTTACTAGCTCTAGCTGGTTATAAAGGCTTTTACGGCACTCTTCTGAAGAGCCTGATGTGTTGTTCTTTTGTGTTTATATATTAACACGTTATATATATATTAAATTAGAATTTTAAAAAATGTTTTTGAAAGAAGTCTCTCAGCAAGTCTGTATTTATTTGGCACAGAAGAAACAGTAATGCTGTTTGGATATATTTTATAATATTACTCCAGGCTTCAGTGTCACACACACCACACCACACACACCCACACACACACGCTCTCTCTCACACACACGCACACACACAAACACAAACACACACAAACACACACACACACTCTCTCTCTCTCTCCTCCTCTCTCACACACCCCCACACCCACACACACTCTCTCTCTCTCTCACACAGAGACACACACACACACACACACTCATTCATTCACAAACACACACACACACACACTCCCTCTCTCGCACACACACACACACACCCACACCCAACTCTCTCTCTCTCTCGCTTCTCTCTCACACACAACAACACACAACACCCTCTCTCTCTCACCACACACCCACACACAGACCACAACTCGAAACCTCTCGAGACTCTCTCTCTCTCTCTCTCTCTCTCACACACACCACCCCACACACTCTCTCTCTCTCTCTCTGCACACACACACACACACACACACACTCTCTCTCTCTACCACCACACACACTCCTCTCTCTCTCACACACACACACACCACACACACCACCACCTCCCTCTCTCTCTCTCTCTCTCACACACACACACACACTCTCTCTCTCTCTCTCTCACACACACACACACACACACACACACTCTCTCTCTCTCTCTCACACACACACACACACACGAAATACCCACACACACACACTCCCTCTCTCACACACAATACACCACACACACACACACACACTCCTCTCTCACACACACCACACACACACACACTCTCTCTCTCTCGCACACAGAGACACACACACAACTCCTCTCTCTCTCTCACCCCCACACACACACACTCTCTCTCTCTCTCTCTCACACACACACACACACACTCTGTCTCTCTCTCTCACACACACACACACACAGCACACACACTCTCTCTCTCTCGCTCCTCAACACACCCATCACACACACACACACACCCACTCTCTCTCTCTCTCTCACACAGAGACATTGGGCTGCGTCTGCTGAATCTCGGCTCTTCCCAAGGTTTCTTCTTCTAAGTAGTTTTATTTTCTTCGAAGCCACTTTTTGCAGTGCTGTTATCTCTTTAGGTACTTGTGATGTTTCTGATACATTTTTCTCCATTAGAAACTCTGTTAGTTGTTGTGAATGTTCTGACAAACCTGTTTTTTTGTTCTGCTCATGACTGTATTATCGTGATTTTGAACCAGTGAGAGCTGAAGTGATGATCTCGCAGCGTTTACAGCTCTGTCAATCATTGATCTGCTGTTTCTCCTATCAGCTCCATCATGCCAGCTTTGCACTTTCCATCGTTTTATGCATCTTTTACTGCATTGTTGTGCTGATATCAGATGAATCCACAGGTGTTCTGTGCTCTATAGCTCAAGCATGGGGCCCGGGGCCGCGGCACACACACTTCTGTCTCTCATGCATTTCTTATTTCTCTTTAGCGGTCAATGCAGATGTGAGGTGAGTGACTCTATTAGCAATCTATAATGGATATTTCAGTTTCTGTGCGACAGTACAACAGTCGTTCGGTAACCAGTGTTGGGGAAAGTTACTGTTAAAAGTAATGCATTACAATATTGCATTACTCCATAAAAAAAGTAACTAATTATGTTACTTAGTTAATTTTTATGTAAAGTAATGCGTTACGTTACTTTTTAAATCTGGACAGGGCTTGCTTGTTTGTTTTTAAAATAAAAAAGTTCTATTTTTGGCAAATATAAAAGCTTTTCACACCAAAAGTGAAATGAATGCGCCTCAGGCTGAAGGGAAAGTAAATGTACGTCCGTACAGTAGAATGCAGAAGAAGACATTTCAACACAATTCAGCAATAAACAAAGACACACGAATGTTTGTCTAGAGTAATTTGTGCTTATTAGTACGCTTGAACTGGATCATCGAAGGTCAGAAGCAAAGACATTGCTTAATAGAATGGGATTAAATACATAAAATATATTTGTGTTGTTTAACATTTAATTATTGCAGGTTTGCGTCATATTCTGAGTTGCATTATTTTTATTCTTTTTGAGGAATACTGAATCTGGGGGGGGGTTTTGTGAGTGAGATGAATTAATGCATATTCATATTTATTTTTGAACTACAGTAACATCTGATTTCTCTCAGCATGGGGACAGGAGAGCTGTCAGTCAATAAATTGGAAACAAAGTAACTTGTGTTACTTATTTGAAAAAGTAACTCGGATATGCGTTACTTTACTAGTTACTTGAAAAAAGTAATCTGATTACGTAAACTCGTGTTACTTGTAATGCATTACCCCCAACACTGTCGGTAACTCATCTGTTTTGTTGTTCTAGAGTAATTCGGCATGTATTAATATGATTGTCAACTGAAAGATCTTGTTTATATATTGTTTATCTCATCATATTTTGTCTATCAGGCAACACAACGGGTGACCGGTAAGGGTGCTTTCTCTCTCTTCTTTGCTGCAAATGTATTTAATAGACAAAGATTAAGTGTACAAATATGTAACAGCTGTGACTGACTGCATTAGCACTGATTTTGCAGAATATAATGTCGATGGCGGTAAAGAGGATCTGTTTGATATCAATGAAGGTGAGAGGTCATTACACCGGCTCCACACGCGTCTGGTGTGGCTTGTCTGAATTATCATGGCATTTCTGTCCTCTTCATGCTTTCAGAGGCTGCTCTTGATCTTTTTGAGGGAGATATTGTATATGATGAGGTAAGAGATGATATTTTGTTGATACCAATCAAATCCGTCTTTTGGTTTGTGTTCAGAGAGCATAACTGCTGTACGTGACAGAATTTAACAGCGTCCTGTTTCTGTCTCAGAATCTGGAGAGAAATTCTATAATTGGTGATGAATACAGATGGCCAAAAGTGATTCCTTATTACCTTGAGGATGATTTGGGTGAGTATCTTCAGTCAGAAACTATATACTGTATATATATACTATTAAAATAAAACAGTATTGGATTATTGTTTAATAATTAGATTTTACTGTAAAATATTTTAGCATGTAATTTGAATTTTTTTGTCATTTTAGACCTTGTGCCTTTAGTCAAATGCTATGCTAGACTAATTAATCCCTAACATACCAAATTCTCTATGGACAGATATTAATGCCAAAGGCGTGATCCTGAAGGCCTTTGAACAGTATCGACTGAAGTCATGCATCTACTACAAACCCTGGAGTGGGGAAGAAAACTACATCTCTGTATTTAAAGGCAATGGGTGAGCTGCTACATATGTGCTTATACTATTGGCTTTGGCACTAAAATGATTTTGCTGCACACTGATTTGTTGGTGATTTAATTCATGGTCATAAGTGTGACATCTGTCAAAGAATCCACCCTCTCTCTATATATACTTGTGTGTGTGAATAGCTGCTTCTCATCAGTGGGGAACCGGCGTGTTGGCAAACAGCGGCTGTCCATCGGCAGTGGATGTGATCGTATCGCAACCATCGAGCATGAGTTTCTCCACGCGTTAGGCTTCTGGCACGAGCAGTCACGCTCCGACCGGGACGACTACGTCTCCATCATCTGGGACCGCATTACTGAAGGTGCTTTACATGAACAAAGACCTGAGAAACTGCAGATCGATCTATCTACTTTAAAAACACTGGGAAGTAATGCTATTTATTATTAATTAGAATTCCCGCAAGGATTTATGATCAAAACATTGTTTCATTATCCAAAAATTAACATTTGCTGAAAATGTGCTCACCCTCAGGCCGTCCAAGATTAGGATGAGTGTGTTTCTTCATCAGGTTTGTAAAAATGTAACATTGCATCAGTGTCTCAGCAATGGATGCTCTGCAGTGAATGGGTGCCGTCAGAATGAGAGTCTGATAAAAACATCACAATAATCCACAGCACTCCAGTCCATCAGTTCACATCTGGAGAAGACTAATCCAGCATTATATAAAAAATACACATTCTTCGGAAAAATTATTCGCAATCATTAGGCGGAAATTCGTGTGTGGGACAAATACATTGCTAAGCTTCATTTTACTGCTTTATGTATCATAAAACCAAAAGGTATTCTTGTAAAGAAGACACTCTAAGCTTTCAAATGATACCATATATGGGCTGATACCATATAAGGAAGGCTTTGCAAATAAACATATTTTACGATTTTGGACCTGTATCCGGGTCCGCAGAGTTTAAGTGACATGTTCACATTCATTTCACAGGCAAGGAGCATAACTTCAACAAATACAACGACAGCACATCCAGTGCCCTGAACGTTCCTTATGACTACGGATCCATGATGCATTACAGCAAGAAAGCCTTTCAGAACGGCTCCGAGCCCACCATCGTCACCAGGATCCCGGCCTTCAGCGACGTGATCGGCCAGCGCATGGAGTTCAGCGACAGCGACCTGCTCAAACTCAACCGACTCTACAAATGCTGTGATGCTTTTACACGTGATCTAAAACGATCCAAATCACTTTACTAAATAAAATGTGATGTTTAGTTTATGTCACAGTCATGGACTTGATGTTCCTCTTGCTTAGGGCTGGGTATCAATACAGATTTAGCAATTTGATTGGATTCTAATTTAGTGAGAGGGACTTTCTTAATGATCACGAGTCAACAGTGGTCAAGTGTAATGACTATATCATACAGAAGAGCATGTGTGAATGTTTAAAGTGTGGTTATTTCACAGCCAGCTCCTCCACATTTCTGGACTCCTGTGACTTTGAGTCGGAGAACATCTGTGGAATGATCCAAAGCCGTGAAAATGAAGATAATGCAAACTGGCAGCGTGTTTCCAGAGCCGCAGGTGGACCAGACACAGACTACACCAACATGGGACGCTGTGACGGCAAGTCTTCTGCAGTTTTAATATTTATAAAGTTCAATCAGTTCTTTATAATTGAAATGCTTCACCCAAAAATGAAGCGATGCCTTGAAAGTGGACAAAACCGGCTTTTTTGACAAAATGTGTTTAGGGTTCAGATCGCGCTATATGAACAGAATAATGCACGGCAATCAGCTCTTTTTTTTAAAGTGGCGTGCATCGGCCTTTATTAGGGGGACTAAATGTTTAAAACTCTACCATGTAATTGCCCAAACAGGCCTTCATCAGGGTGCAAAAAAGTGTTACTCAAATCAGATGACTTCAGTAACTGTACTTGAATGCTGTTGAAGCAGAAATCCTGTACTTGTTCAAACATCTGATGTGTTTTAGAGCCCTACAAAATCAAGACATGGTTAAACACGTAATGACAAAATCTCTAAAACTAACCCTAACGCTAATTTATTTGAAAATAATTTGAAATCATCATTATGAGTGGGAAACTCAGGATTTTCTTTAAACCCAGAGTTTCCGAGTGAAGCACGGCATCTGTATTTACGGTAAAGTTGTACGAAATGTATCTTTTTTTTCCGTTTGCAAGTCGCATATACAAAACGCCACAGTATTGTACAATTACCACAGAATATGTAACGCACCTTCATAAACTTAAAGCATAAATTGACACAAAAAAAGCAGAAACACACCTGATGCACATTTTTTGTTCATTATTTGGTAGATTTTAGTAGATTGTGGAGTTAAAAAATAGGTTTATTTGTAGAAAAAACTACATTGCCATCTTGCTCTAGATCTGAACGCACCTGAAGTCATAATTACGACTTCCCAACTTATAAATATGAACGTCTTTGGCATACTTGAATGCACCAATTTACTTTTAATGTCTGGTCATCTACTTTGGCTGCAAACACCTCTCATAATCACTTATTTCTGAAACGTGGAAGCCTTGCAGTGCTCACACACAGTCCAGCTCATTTCCTCTCTGTTAAACGCTGACGTCCGCCCTGTTTTCAGGAAAGGGTTACTTCATGCACTTCAGCACTGCGAGCGGGCCGGAGGGGAACAGGGCTCTGCTGGAGAGCAGGGTTCTTTATCCCAGACGGGGATTCCAGTGTCTGCAGTTCTTCCTCTATAACAGCGGCCACGCTAATGACCGGCTGAGGATCTGGGTGCGAGAGTACGACACGGCAAACCCCGACGGGACCCTGCGGCTCATTCACGAGGTTAAAGGTACGAGTGCTTGAGGGTCGAGTCTCCATCACTGTTTGGATTAATGAATATTGGACTTTCTTTAAAAGGTGACTATTATAAGACAGCTTCCGTGCATATATCAGATTTATAAAGCGGAGAGTTCCGGTGCTTGATTCTGATTGGCTGAGCCGCGTTCGAAGCTGTTGTAAATGACGCTACAAAGTAACACACACCTTTGTTTACGTTTGTGTGTTGCTCGGCAACCACTTTGTAGCAACCACAACTGTTTCTGAGGAGCTACATTGTTTGGTGGAAGAATACTGTGTTTATTAATATCATTACACTTTATTTGCTCCGTTTTATTTTGTGAAACCTTGCTACGTATATGGAGTAACCGTTTTATAAAAGCAGTAACCCCCGTGAAGCCGTGGTTTACAGTGAATTTATAACAGCTAAGAGGATTTTAGGCACTCCTACCTAACAACACCCCTTAGCTGTTATAAATTCACTGTAAACCACGGCTACACGAGGATTATTGCTTTAATCATGACTCCGTTTTCCTCTGAAAGCTTCTCCTGGTGACCAGTGGCAGCTCCATCACGTCAGCCTGAACGTCTCCAGAAAGTTCCGAGTGGTTTTTGAAGGAATCAAAGGGAGCGGGAATGCCGGCGGACTCTCACTGGACGACATCAACGTCTCAGAGACCAGCTGTCCTGAACACGTGTGGAGGATCGAGGACTTCAGGAGCGTCCTGGAGAACACGCCGATGGACGCCGCCATTTACAGCCCACGCTTCACGTCTAGAGACGGCTACAGCTTCCAGATGGGCCTGTATCCCAACGGAACAGCCGGATCCCCGGGAGAGCTGGGAGCGTATGTGCACCTGACATCCGGAGCGGCGGAGGACGGTGTGGTCTGGCCCGCGCGCTGGAAGCAGATGACCATGATGCTGATGGACCAGAACGCAGACATTCGCAGACGCATGAACAACCAGAGGAGCGTCACCACAGACCCCAGCATGACTGTGGAAGGTGAGGCTCGCGATCATCTCGTCCTGTTGGGTTTCTCAAAATGTTTACCCTTTCTAAGAGGACTCCAGTGTTTCCTGTTAATTATGCAGACTTTAGTGGCTCGTACTGCTTCATAATGAACCAAAAATGGTTGTGTTTTGCGCCATTGCTTTGGCAAAGCTGAAATTGTGATATGGCTTATCGAAGCGCGAATGATAGTCTCTTGCACTGCGTGTTTCAAAGTGAAGAGCAGCACTGTGTTCATGTGATCAGCTCGTGTTTTCAGCGTCTCAGTTATGCTTTATTTTCAAATTTGCATAATTTCAAACTTTTTGTGGATGGATTACAACGTTTAGCTGCAGTGTAAGAAAATAAATGTCAAATAACAGAAAAAGTAACCATTAATTTTACAGACATTTCCGTTAACTCAAACACAACGCAACCAGTGTAATGTATTGTGGAGCGAGACACTGTCACTAACTAAACTAAGAAGAGGTTTGAGTCCACTTTAAAATCCAGTACGGTTCAGTGCAGACATGTTACTCATTTCTAAATCGGAGGTCTTCGTTTGGCTTCCAAAGTGCATCAGATTAACGCATTTCATTTTAAAATCTACAAACCTTTCTGAATGACCAAGGTCCACCCCCAATTTAAGTAATAAAAAAAAAATGACAGTATAAAGCTATTATAATTGATTTATTTTTAACGTAAAAGTGGACACAGGCATTTGTAACCTGAATGTGTGAGGCTTCGTATTCACTTCCAGTTATTTTAGTGGTTCAAAAATAGTTGATATTGCAAACTGGTGTTTGTTATCATCTGTGACCCTGGAGCACAAAACCAGTCAAAACTGAGATTTATACATCATCTGAATAAATAATCTTTCCATTGATGTGTGGTTTGTTAGGATAGAAAATCTGGAATCTGAGGGTGCAAAAAAATCTAAATATTGAGAAAATCATCTTTAAAGTTGTTCAAATGAAGTTCTTAGCAATGCATATTACTAATCAAACATTAAGTTTTGATATATTTACGGTAGGACATTTACAGAATATCTTTATGGAACATGATCTTTACTTAATATCCTAATGATTTTTGGCATAAAAGAGAAATCAATAAATGTTTTGTTTATTGCTACAAATATCCCCCAGCGACTTAACACTGCTTTTGTGCTGCAGGGTCACATTTTATTGTAATGTGTTGTTGTATATATAAACACATTGGTTTGCAGCACAAATAGCTTCACCATTTAAGTTTAGAATTTACAGACCGCTCTAAATGACCAGAATCCTGTGGAGTCACTGAACTTCGTTCATGTTTCATCTTTAGGGACTGAAGATTTCTTCTGGGACGATCCGCGTAAAGTAGGTGTGAAGGTGACAGCAGGCGATGGGACGGAGTATTTCCGTGGTCCTGGCGCTGGAACGCCGGTTTTCCTGACGCAGGCCAGAGCGCTGAGCCGAGACTTCATCAAGAGCGGAGACGCAATCTTCCTCCTCACTATGGAGGGTGAGAAACACTAACAGACGACTGAGTTATTCACACTGACTTCTGGAAGTGAAAAGTCGTGTTTCAATGAATGCATTTCTTCAGAGCAACACAATAGTAGATGCTTAGCAGAATGTTCACGCTGCTCTACTCCAATGAAAGTCCATCTGTTTATGTTCCTGTAGATATCTCTCATCTGGTAGTTTCACAGCCCTTGCCTTCCACAACCACGAATCCACCAAACTCAGCTTCCTCTGTAACACCAGACCCAGACAGCAGCAGCATGACCCCTGTGACCTCTGTGACCCCTGTGACCTCTGTGACCTCCAGCGCTGCGCCTCCTGACCTGTGTGTGTCCGTACGGTGTGAGAATGACGGTGTGTGTGTGCTGGACGACGCGGGACACGCCGTGTGCAGGTCACGCATCACACACCAAATCAGCCGCCGATTATTGTGCCATAGAGTTAAAAACACAGCTGCGACCAACTGCATTGTTCATTTTTTTCCATAGGGTTTTCCAAAAATGATTCACCATGAATCAAACCAACCAGCTCTGAGAATTACAAAAAATAAAAAATAAAGCAAAAAAAAAGTTGAAATGAAATTAGATAAAAAGACATGAGTTAATGAGACGAACTACACGCCCCATGAAGCACTGCAACTGCAGACAATATTAAGCTAAAGTATTTCATTGCTATTATAAAGATATAATTCTAACGTATTTGATTGCAAGTATAAAAAAAGACAAAAACAAAACAAAATGAGAAACTATACAACTCAATTTACAATATAAAACAATTAGAATTTATTTATCTTTAATGTAAGACAGGGTTATTAAATTGAACTAAAACCATTAAAAAGTGAACTGCTTGAAATTAAATAAACGTTAATTGAAATACAGTAAAATATTAAAAACGTTTTATTTCAGCTAGTTGCAAGGCGGCATTTCTCATTTTCATTTAGTTTTACAAAAATGAAGGTCTGAAAAGGTTTTGAATCAGAGCAGAAAGACTTAGGCCTGGTTTCACAGACAGAGCTTAGGTTAAACCCGGATCATAGCTCAGTTAGGACATGTATCTTTTATAAACACGCCTTAGAAAAAACATCGCTGGTGTGCATCTTGAGACAAAACAATGGCACTGATATATTTTAAGATCACTCAGTGCAAGTTTCTCTCAGTTGAAACAGCTCATGCATTTGAGTCTGAGACTGGCCTAAAGCCTTGCTCTGTGAAACAGCGGCTAAACTCAGGACTACAACAGGCAGTATTCTCATCGATATATTGATGCCTGTTTTCCAGTCCAAATATCTAAATGTTCTTAAATCAAGATACTAAATGAAACCAAGAACAAAAATCTGTCAACGGGGAATGAAAGCTTGTTTAAGTGTATTTTTCTGAGCCCTTTGGCAGATATTTGTTCTTGTTTAAATCATAAACTCATAAACTAAATTTCTCAGAAATCAAGACTTCTTCTCTTCTGTCCTGGGGCTCTCTCAGTAACTGTGTCTTGATTTAAGAATCGTTTGACATGGAACAAACAAAGACGAGTATATGAGGAAAGAGCAGCACTTTATTACGAGTGTGATCAGAGCTACAGTTAATAAAAATATTTTTATTTCTAGTGTTTGTGAAGCAGAGCTGTTCAAGCCTTGAGCGATTTTATTGTGTCTTGCTTTGTCTATTTTCTTTTCTTTTCTTTCCTTCTTTTAATAAATTCTAAAGTAATAGAGATCAGTTGCAATTTGCAAGACGTTTACATTTAGAGACCATATTGATGTATTGTGTTACATGCAAATTGTTTGTTAATTTTCTTCACTTGTCCTTAAAAAAGTCTCAATTTAGCTTCAGCGAACACCTGACAGAGTTCCTCGAATAGACAGTATGATATGGATTAAGTGAGCAGGAGTTTACCTTTTGTAATGTTACAGCGTCTTCCGAGTAACAGCTGAATTCTGAAGCGGTGTGTGTGTGCAGGGTGGTGTGGTGGGACAGGAACGGTAGGCATTACGGCCGACAGTGCCAGTTTAAGAGCTCTGCTCAGAGCAGCGTGCTGACGGCGGTGCTGGCGTCTGTGGCTGTGTTTGTGCTCATGCTGATGGTGACGGTGGTCAGTGTGGTCTGTGTGAAGAAGCAGCAGAGGAAAGTGCAGCGTGAAGGAGAGGGAATCACCATGAATAACATGCACTCGTTCGCATGAAGGATAGAACTTGCCTCTAATGTCATTAGACCTAATACAAACAAACAATGCTTGTTGATTGATTCTCTGATTATCATTCAGTGGGCCCCAAAAAGCATTTTGTGCACGTTGTAAATGTATACATAGAAGCAAACATTCACCGTAATGAGGACACACACACAACACAAGACTCTCTCCTTCTCACACACACACACACACTCGCTATCGACACAATTAGTCACACACATCACACACAAGCGCACGCACACATGCACACACACAACACACACACACCACTCTCGGCTCACACACTCTACCACACACACAGACAAAACACACTCCTCTCCAAGCACGCCAGCACGCACACACACACACACACACACTTCAGACCGCTCCACACACACGACTAGCATGAACACACCACACACACAAACACTCTCTCTCACACACACCACTATCTCTCCAACACACGCTCTCACCACACCCAACACCCACACGCACACCACACTCAAACTCACACACACTCGCAAAAACACACTCTCACACACACACACACACACTCTCACCACACACACACACACACACAATCCCCAACCACACACATCACTCACTCACACACACACACTCAATCTCTCACTCACTCTCTCACACACACTCTCACACACAACACTATCCTCACACACACACCACACACCACACCCACACTCATCTCTCAACACACTATCCTCACACACACAGCACACACTCTCACTCACACCCCACACACACGACACACAAACACATACTCACCCTCTCACACACACTCTCTCACTCACACACAAACAAACGCACACTCTCTCACTCACACACAAACACACACACTCTCTCTCATTTACACACACACACACACACAAACAATCTCTCTCACACACACACACACACAAGCACGCACGAACACATGCACTAAACACACACACACACAAAACACACTCTCTCGTGCACACACTCTCCACACACACACACACACACTCTCTCCTCACATGCACGCACGCACGCAGCACAACACACACACACACTCTCTCACACACTCTCTCATACACTCTCTCACACACACACACACACACCTGCACACACACACAAACACACACTCCTCTCACAGCACACACCTACTTCTCGCACACCTATCTCCACTACACCCAACACCCACGCACACCCACACACACACCCACCACACACACTCACACACACACACCCACACTCACACAAACACACACACACAAAAACAAACAAACACACACAAACACACACACCACTATCTCACACCACACACTCTCACACACACAACTCTCACTTCACACCACACACACACACAGACTCACTTTCACACACACTCTCTCACTCACACACACGCACTACTCTCACACACACTCTCTCACACTCACCACACACACAAACACACACACACACACTCAGCAACACACACACTCACACACACACACACACACTACTCACACAACACACATCAAACACACACACACACTCACTCAACACACACACACACACTCAAAACACACACACACTCTCTCACAACACACACACTCTCCTCAACACACAACACACACACCACACATACTCACTATAACACACACATCTCTAACTCACACACACCCACTCACTCTAACACACAACTCTCTCATCACACACACACACTCAACAACCACACACACCTCATCACACACACACTACAATCACTCACACACCTCAATCACCAGCTCACACCCTCAACTCACAAACTCTCACACACACACACTCACACACACTCCTCACACACACACACTCCTCTCACACTCCTCACACACACACACTCCTCACACACACTACATCACACACACACACACACACACACCCCTAAACACAACCATGCACCAGTCTCGGCCCCACTCACTCACAAAACACACAAACACAAACACACTGAACTAACACACACACACACCACTCCACACACACACCACACACTCACTGCCAAACACACACACACACCACACACACACTCACACACACACCAAACACCACCACTCACACACTCACACACACACACACACACACACACACACACTCACTCAAACACACACACACACCCACTCCACACACACACTCACTCTCACCACACACACACACACACAACACAATACACACACACACACACACACACACCACACGCACTCACTCACACACTCACTCACACAAACAAACACACACACAAACACACACACACTCACTCACACAAACAAACACACACCACACACCACACACACACACACACACTCTCTCTATCTCTCTCCCTCACACACACACACACTCACACACACATCACACACCACACACAACAAACTCACACACACACCACTCACTCACACACACAACACACACACCACACACACACACACAACACACACACACTCACACACACACACTCACACACCTCACTCACACGCACCACTCACACACACTCACACTCACACCCACACCCACACACACACCCCACACACACACTCACACACACACACACCTCACTCTCACACACCTCACTCACACACACACACACACACACACACCAACTCATTCACTCACACACCACACTCACACACTCACTTCACAACACCACACAACACACACACACCACCACACTCAACACTCACTCACTCACCAAACACACACATTCACACACACACACACTCACTACTCACACACACACACAATCACTACACACACACACACACCACACACACACACACACTACACACACTCTCTCTCTACACACACACACACACACTCACTCATCACTCACTCACTACACACACACTCACACACACACACTCACTCACACACACCACACACACACACTCACACACACACACACACACACCTCACTCACACACACACATCTCTCACCCACTCACTCACTCACACACCACACACACACACACTCATCACACACACACACACACACACAACACACTCAATTCCACACACATAACACACACACAACACCCTCACGCATCACACACACACTAACACACACCACACAAACACAAACACTCACTCACTCCCTCACAGAATTGATACTTTCAAATCTGTCTGTTACCACATAATTTATTACAAGAGTACCCTGCTAATCCGGGGACAATAATTGAAAATAATAATAATTAAAAAATGTATTTAAAGATAATATAATAATGTTGTGTAGTTATAGACACAGCCAGTTTTACTCACTCAGAGATTTATTCGTCATAAAATTATTACTTAATAATTGTATTCGAGTCTTACACACATGCTATACAGATACTGTAGAGTCGTGCATTAATGTGAGTGCTGGCAGATATTACAGCAGTGGCTTGATGGAGCGCAGGAGACGCAGATAACATGATCTTGACCCTTAAGACACTTTAATTAATGCTGTCACGTAACAGATCTGTTCAAATATAAAATTAAATGAATTGCTGATTACATTGAAATAAAAATGTAAAATATTAGAAATCATGAATATAAATACTTGGGAATCATGTAAAAAATTTAAATAAAATAAAAACAGTGCACATTTAATTGATCTATTATAACCTTTATGTAGTTTTGTTCGCTTGGCTGTTTCTTTATAAAAGTCCAGAAATGTGTCAAGTTTTTCGTCAGGTGTCTTCTTTAATTATATGACGTCATTACGTTGCTGTCTTGCCGCAGCCAATCGCTGCACTGCTGATCGCTCTCACTTATATTTAGACCACTCTGGCATTGTGATCACTTGAATAAACTGCTATATGTTCATCATGCTAAAAACCCCTCACTCATGAATCCTCAGCCGACTCTGCAGTGTTGGTGTGTTTAGTAACATCATGATGGCTGATTGGATGCAGTACAAGCACACTTGGGTTTTGTTGGTTAATCAATTAGCCTGTACACTGCAGGGGTCACCAGACTCGGTCCTGGGAGGGCGGTAGCTCCAAACCCTAACCTAAGCACACGCTGAAAGCACAGGTCCGAATAAGCTTGTTCATAGGATACAGGGCCAGGTGTGTTGAGGCAAGTTGGAGCTAAACTCTGCTGGACTCTGGCCCTCCAGGATCAAGTTTGGTGGCCCCTGCTGTACAGTTTAGATGTTTGAAAACCGCCAGACTGACCCCAAAACCAATTATTACCCGCACAATCTAATTCAGAACCGCCCAATCTGGCAACACTGTCCGCGCTCATTATATCTTCCTGTCCGAGTTTCTCATGTGACGGACAGGAGTGAATAGATGGATAGGACAGTATGTTGGGTATTGGTAAAAAGATAGTACACAGGCACGCACGGGCGTTCAGTACCAGTTACAGGGAGAAGTGTGTGTGTTTCACAGTTTGCAGCATCATTGTTTGACATCACAGTTCACTGAGAGAAAGTTTCTCGGCCTTCCATGGAGCCATTCAAACACAGGGTTTTGTTGTAATGTGTGTGTGTATATATATATAGATATATATATATAGATATAAAAATCAAGTTCTAAAACAGTCATTATGAAAATGAAGCTGCAGTTTTGACGTCAGGCTGCTCACACAAACACAGCTCTGTTTACAAGTTTCACGCTATACTCACTCATTTGTTCACATAACTTGGTCATAAGTGACCACATTAAGTAGCACTTAACTACCGATAGCGTGCATTAATACATTGCATGCTAAGTCTGCTTCAGGGTTTCTCAACTCTGACTCTTGAGGCCCACTTTCTTGCAGAGTTTAGCTTCAACCTGGATCAAACTGACCGAACCTTCTAGTGATCCTGAAGAGCTTGTTCAGCTGTGTGTGATTAGGGTCGGCGCTGAGCTCTGCAGGAAAGTGGATCTGGAGGGCCAGAGCTGAGAACCCCATGTTCTTTATGCATCTGTCCTCAGGTCGAGCTTCATTCTTCACCGTAATAGTTACCCAGTGAAACTGAAACGCTTCTGTATTAAACACTCAAGTCTGCCCTTTTTCTCATCATGCTCAAAAACACAAAAACATTATACTTAATTTCAAGTTCAGTTTTACTCTACCCATGCAAAGCATGCTGGGAACTGAAGTTTATTACGTCAACATCAAAAATAATTTTTAAGTGATTGGTTCACATTCACCCTTCATCGTTTAATCTAATAGTCCATTTTTGGAAGAGAAACACAAATTTGTTGAGTAAATCGGAGTCTGTGCTTTACCAGTTTTTCTTTACACACAAGCCAAAATGTTACTCCGTGTAGGTCATTATAATAATTGTTGGTTTAACTTTACCATAAACAAAAGATTTGTTAGTCATGCTTAATTTAGATTAGGAATATTTTCTTTAAAAACCACAATGGTATTGTTGATGTCTTTTTAAAATATGCATCAAATGAAATTGGTGGGATTTCATTGAATAAAGATGAATTTTGCTCATCATAATAAAGCACTTAGCTCTGTTAATCTGGGAATTGAGACAGAATGACACACTTTAGCTTTGAAGGGGTAACGCATTACAAGTAACCAGAGTTACGTAATCAGATTACTATTTTCAAGTAACTAGTAAAATAATGCATGGCTTTTTAATTTACAAGAAAATAGCTGTGAAAATAACCAATGTCTTTGCTGCTGACCTTCGATGATCCACTTCAACCATACTAATGAGCAAAAATGGCTTTAGATGAACAACATTTGTGTTTCATTTTTTGTATTGATGAAGAGAGCTGAACTTTCTTCTGCGTCCTATTCTTCATGCGATCCAGAACAGCAGCACGGCTGAAGGTTTGTTTGAGCTGCGTCCTCTAGATGTGAATTTATATTTATAGGCTTATTCATTTCACTTTTGGTTTTTTACATTTGCCAAAAATAGAACTATATTAAGAACAAACAAGCAAGAAAAAGTAGAATGCAAAAGTAACAGATTGCATTACTTTCCATAAAAAGTGACCAACAAAAGTAATGCAATTCGTTCTTTTTAGGAGTGAACGAACTATTGTAAGCATCACTTTTAAAATAACTTTCCCAACACTCATATTAGAAGCACCACAAGAAAAGTGCGTAGAGTCATTAAATTTAAGATTATTATACAAACAAGGACACGTTTGTGGGTTGGTCTTCAGGAGCGTATAATGCCTACAGATGTACTGTTTGCATTACAGGACCTGACACAGTCATGCTGAGTGTGAGGAGCGGCATGAGTGTGTTGTGTGAGAGTGGTGTGTGTGAGTGTTGTGGTTGCGTGCGAGTGTGTCGCATGTGTGTGTGTGTGTGGGTTGTGTGAGTGTGGTGTGTGTGTGTGAGTGTGTGGTGCGCGTGTATGCCGCATTGATCAGCAAGTGACGACAGCACAGTTCATTTACAGGTGGTGTGTGTGTGTGTCTATCGTATGTCTGTGTGAGGTGGTGTGTGTGTGTGTCTGAGTGTGTGTGTGTGTGTGTCTGTCTGCTGTGAGTGTTGTGTGTGTGTTGTGTTGTGTCTGGGTGGGTGTTGAGTTTGTGTCTGCTAGTGTCTGTCTTGTGAGTGTGTGTGTGTGTGTGTATGAGTGGGTGTGTGTGTCTGTCTGTCTGTGAGTGAGTCTGTTTGAGTGTGTGTGTCTGTGTGTGGGGTGATGGATCATTGACAGACAAGTGAAGACAGCACCATCATTGACAGGGGTGTGTGCGGTGTGTCTTCTGTCTGTCTGGTTGAGTGTTGGGGTCGTATGTGTGTGGAGTGTGTGGTGGTGGTCTGTCTGTGTGTGTGAGTGGTCTGTCTGTGAGTGTGGTGTGTGGTGTGTGGTTGTGTGTGAGTGTTATTCTGTGTGTGTGTGTGTGAGTGAGTTGTGTGTGAGTGAGTGTGTGTGTATGTCTCTGTGTGTGTGTGTGTGTGTGGTTGTGTTGTGGCAGAGTGTAAGAGTGTTTGAGTGTGTGAGTGTGTGTGCTCTGTGTGTGTGTGTGTGTCTGGATCATGATCAGAAAGTGACGACAGCAAAGTGATTTACAGGTGGTGTGTGTGTGGTCTATCTGTCTGTCGTGTGAGTGTAGTGTGTGGGTGTTCTGAGTGTGTGGGTGTGTGGGTCTGTCTGGGTGTGTGTGTGTGTGTCTGTATGTGAGTGTGTGTGTGTGTGTGTGTGTGTGTGTGAGTGTGTTCTGTAGTGAGTGTGTGTGTGAGTGAGTGTGGGTGAGTGAGTGTGTGTGTCTGATGTGAGTGTGTGTGTGTGTGTGTGTGTGTGAGAGAGAGTGTAAGAGTGTGAGTGTGTGATGTGTGTGTGTGTGGGTGTTGTGTGTGTGTGTGTGTGTGTGTGGAGTGTGGTGTGTGTGTGTGTGTGTGAGTGTGTGGGTGTCTGTGTGTGTGAGTGCGTGTATGGCTCATGGACTCAGCAAGTGCCGACAGCCACAGTCATTTACAGTGTTGTGTGTGTGTGTGTGTCTGTCTGTATGTCTGTGTGTGTGTGTGTGTGTGTGTGTGGTGTGTGAGTGTGTGTGTGTGTGTGTGCGTGTGTGCGCGTGTTTGCTCATTGATCAGCAAGTGACGACAGCACAGTTCATTTACAGGTGGTGTGTGTGTGTGTGTGTGTGTGTGTTTTTTTTTTTTTTGTGTGTGTGTGTGTGTGTGTGGTGTAGTGTGTGTGTGTGTGTGCGTGTGTGTGTGTGTGTGCGTGTATGGCTCATTGATCAGCAAGTGACGACAGCACAGTTCATTTACAGGTGGTGTGTGTGTGTATATGCTTCTGGTACATATACATCTATTGGCATATATGCATAAAGGGTAATCTCATTCTAGACACACAGTTCCCTTAAAAAGCATTGGTATACAATGTTTTTCTTATTTACAATCATTGGAAAGAGAAAAAAAATCACCATTTCTCTCAGAGAAGATTAGTAAAAAGTGACGAAGTCACCATAAAAGAGTAAGCAACTCCTAGGAGTTAGTCTTTCAAATTTCCACTAAATTTCTAGTTTTTATACAGGTACGAAGCCTTGATTTACTGAAGAGATACAGTATTTCTTTAAGTGCCCTATCTACAACAGTTAAGCGTGGTTTTACTAGTGTGTACCGTACAACACAATCTCCTGTTTTTAAGTCTGTTGTAGCTTCTCTCGCATAAAAAGATATGGTAACTAAAGTACGAAATCAAAATGTCCAGCGTCTTGTCGTTGGTAATGACAGTTAACATCCCAAGACTAGTGTTGAATTATATAGGTATCATGTTTAAGGTAAATAAAAGTGAAACAGTCAGTGATCAGTAGTGAAACACTTAAACGGGTGAGGCACGGGTCACGCTCGCCTTCTCTTAAAGGGATCGCTTGAGATCTTGTTGGAGTCGCAGGTCTTCATATTAGTTGACTGCAGTGAAGCTGCAAGCTGAAGATGCTCCGCTCTGTTGACTTCATTCAGTCTTCATTTACTCAGCCTCACATTGCAGCAAGTGCATTATTAGTGCAAGAAACGCTTTAGTTTGGGGTGAGGGTCTGCACGTAGGGTTGGGCGATTTTTCTGTTTTATTGATTCATTTGAATGTAATGTTTCTCCGGGTTTGAATCAAAATATTAGCAAATGTTACAATTAGACACGCTGACAATCCGCCAGTGCTAACAGCTGATAAAGCGCGTGACGCGCTCTTTGAAGGAGTGTAACATATTGCAAATATTCACACAGAATTTGTTTCTGCGCTGAAAACACGAGGCACTGCAGTGGAACAGGAAAAACACAAGGTTAAGAGACGCGAGTTGAGCTGCTTTTAACTCGAGCACCACATTCTTAGAATGCCATTTCATGTGCGTAATGCTGCAAAAGACGCGAGCGCATTGATCAAAGCGCAGGTTTACATATAAAAACACTGGAAAAGCAGAAACCTGTGCAGAACTACTGCTGTATGTCTGATATTGGATTTTTGCACGTTGCTGACAGACTGAATCGTGTGGTACACTTGAAAAAGAGCTTTCTTTAAATGCATGGTTTTGCAAGTTTGTAAGAAAGTGAATGTTACTTGAATCATGTAGTTACGTTTTTAAGTTGACTAGTTATCAAGATTTATCTTTTTGCTGTATCGCCCAGCCCTACGTTCAAGAGCTATGGACAAGATCAGGCTGAGTAGATGACGACAGAATGCAGCGCCTGCTTCAGAGCGGCGTGTCGTAGCAGTCCGCAGGTCGCTCGCTCTTGTCCTGCTGATGTTGTTTCATGATCTCCTTCACCTCCTCCTCCAGCTCCGGAGGGATGATGAACTGGTCGTCGGGGTCGGGTTGAGAGGGCGCCGTGAAGTAACCCCCAAGTTTCTTTGAAGGAGCTTCAGCCGCCAGCTCAATCAGGTTGTGGCTCTGCTCCTGCGGCGCCACCGAGCCGTTTCCCCTTCGCTTCCCCAAGGTCTTGCTCCAAGCGTCAGCTCCCACGGGATTCCCGGCCTCCTCCGGAAGCTTCTCCGGGGTGCAGGGTGGAGGAGGTGGAGGCAGCAGACAGTGGACATCGGCTTCCACTTCCACCTGACTGCCGTTGGAGAAGACGCCGGCGATGGGCTCCTCGTCCTCGCTGTCCAAGCCGTTGTCTGAGAGCGCGCTGGAGAAGGTGGCGCTGGAAAGCTGCCTCTGGAAGGAGCTTCCGGAGTTGGGAGCGAGGTGGAGCGTGCAGCAGGGGAGGCGCGGGTTCAGCTGCAGCTGCGGCGGATGAAGGTGGAGCTGCGCCTCCTGCAGCAGGAGCTGCGGCTCGTCTGAGGACGCGGTGGATCCCACTTCGGAGCTCATCTCGGAAGCACTGACCTCGGAGCTGATCTCGCTGCAGGAGGCCGGGTACAGGCTGGGGCTCGGCGGGGGCTGCGGCGGTGCATGCATGCTTCCGGAGCCGGGCTCAGCGGACGCCGCACAGCAGCAACAACAACAGTCTTCAGCCACATTGAGCTGCACCACCACGGCGCTGAGGCTATCGGTGCAGCCGTATGATTGCGCCAGCGTGCACAGCTTCTTAGCGGCCGCCAGCGCGTCGGGAACCTTCCGTACGGCTTCCACCGCCTCGCTGGGGTCCAAGACTTCAAACAGACCTCTGCTGCCCAGGATGAAGAACTCGTCTCTGGGGGTGAGCGGGAGCGTGGTGACGTACGGACACGGCAAGACTGCGGGGTAGAGGAACGAATAGCCCATGATGCGTGTGGAGTCTGTTACGCCGTTCACTTTGTTGTCCTGTTGGAGAAGGGGAAATCGCCACAGTGGCGTACACAGTGCTCAGTGTAGTTATTCTAATAATAATAAAGCAATAAGCCCTGTTTTTATAAAACGGTTATTCCATATATTATAGTAAGGTTTCACAAAATAAAACAGAGCAAATAAAGAGTAATGATATTAATAAACACAGTATTCTTCCACCAAACAATGTAGCTCCTCAGAAACAGTTGTGGTTGCAACAAAGTGGTTGCCAAGCAAAACCACACAGACGTAAACAAAAGGTGTGTGTTACTTTGTAGTGTCATTTACAGCAGCTTCGAACGCGGCTCAGCCAATCAGAATCAAGCACCGGAACTCTCCGCTTTATAATTGATATTCTAATACAACAACATTCAAAGACTAGCTTGATGTGAGTTAAAGGGACGGTTCAGCCTCAAACCTGCATGGCTTCTGTGAAAGAAAATATGTAAAGAATCGTTCAGCTGTAAACAAACAAAATCAGTCTAGGAAGGAAACGGCATGGAAAACATTGAATTAAACCAGAAATTTTCAAGCACAAAAACTGAAATAGTATTTTCTTGTAGAATCTACCCCAATAATCTTTGTTTTATTTACAACAAATCTTTTTTATAGTGTATAAAATGGTTTTGCTACAGGTCTTGGTTTGAAGTCGAAATCTGAGTTGTTGTTTATTATTATTCACTTGTTTGAGACGCTTGAGAGTGAATAACTTAAATTTCACTCTGTTCGGTGTACAAAGTGATCGTGTTACTTCAGAAGACTCGTTTATGTCCTTTTAGGAGCCTGAAACTGTTGGACCCCATTAACTACTGAGCTGAAAGATTCTTCAATTATCTTTTGTTTCTCATGAATTTAATTTTTTGGGCGAACTAACCCTTTAACTTCTCTAAAAGATAGGGAATAGATAAGCAGAATCCACCTGAAAGTCAACATGAAATGCCATTTCACTTCCTTCATGTGACTCTCTTCTTTTCTTCTTGTGATGATGTAAACTGGTCGTTTTATATCAGAATATCTGAATGCGAGCCTCCTCTAATGTTGTTTTCCAATCTAGTGTTGTTCAACCAGCATTCGTTTACTGCATTAGCGACTGGTGAAAATCCAGAAAGGCAGCCTCAAACAGTGACTAAAGTGCTGTCAGTTCTGTTAATGACCCCATGATTTACTCACCCTCAAGCCATCCTAGGTGTGCAAGACTTTCTTCTGTCAGACGAATACAATCTGAGTTATATTAAAAAATGTCCTGGCTCTTCCGAGCTTTATAATGGCAGTGAATGGGTGTTATTTTTCAACAGTCCAAAAGAAGTCCAATAAAGCACATCCATCCGTAATAATAAAAAGTGTCCCACACGGCTCCGGGCGGTGAATAAAGGCCTCCTGTAGCGAAATATCCATATTTAAAACTTTATAAACAGTAATCCGCTAACTGCGTCCACGAGTGGGGGTGTTCGAACACAAGAGGAGACTGGCTTTGCTTTGCTAAAGTAAGGAAACTTTGCTTCCTTTGCTCCTGTAAACAAACGTCGTTTCTCGCGAGACTAGAATATTCTCAACAGGGCTTACGCTACGACTACGTTATCCACAGTCAGCGGAAGCTAGAGATTACGCTTTATAAAGCTTTAAATATGGATATGTTTATTACACAAATGCATTGATTCGCTACAGGAGGCCTTTATTCACATCTGGAGCCGTGTGAGCATGTTTACTACGGTATGGATGAACGTATGGACCTGTTGAAAAATAACACCCATTCACTGCCATTATAAAGCTCGGAAGCTCGTTTTTTAATATAACTCAAGATTGTATTCATCTGACAGAAGAAAGTCTTGCACACCTAGGATGGCTTGAGGGTGAGTAAATCATGGGGTCATTTTCATTTTTGGGTGAACTATCCCTTTGAAGTAATTACATTTTGATTCAAGAGACAGTTTTGTTTTTTTTAAAACATGCACAGATGAATAAGTGAATCTCATGCTGACTTCAGTGCCGGTGCAGAGCGTTGCTGGTACCTCAGTGATGATGGCTTTATGCTGCTGCACGCGGTTGTGTTCCTCTTTGATGCTGATGTTGTGCAGCAGTGACAGCGGAAGCGCCTTGCCGTCGCGGCACAGCACCGCCTGACACTTGCCCACATTAGCGGCGGTGAGGGTGAAGCAGCCGGCGGGGTCAGTGGGGTCGTGCCGGATGTGACAGAGCGCCGCCGAACCGCCCAGCTTCTGCCCTGCTGTGCCCAACTTCCTGTTCGACCCAGAGCGGACGGACAGACACATTTATTAGGGCCCTCAAGTGATTAACATTTTTAATCGAATTAATTACATGTGCCAATTAACTGAAGTAAACGCAATTAATGGCTGAGAAATTAATTAATTATTGTGTTATATGAGAAACGCATTGAGTAGACATTATTACAAAATAATAGCTTTAGAAAGAAATATTTTGATCCAACATTGCATAGATAATAAATAGGATTTTTAAAAAGTGAATATTGAAATGCTACTTTAAATATGAAACTAAAGTGCCAGTAGGTGGCGGCGAGTCACTGTCTTAATGAGCGAGTCATTGAATCATTCGTTTAAACAGCTGATTCATTCAGAACTGAAGCAAGCGACACTGAATCATCGACTCACTTGGCTTTGTTTGGAACTGTTTGTTTTCAAAATTGAAACAAAATTTGACAATATAGTGTTTAATACAAATTTAATACAATATTAACTTCTAGTTTATTGAACTGTTGTATAAATCAATATGACATCTGCAGTGGTGCTGGTGTTATATTGCTAAACTATATCATATGATAGAAAATACAGTTTTTATGTTTTTGAAAGAATTCTCTTCTGTTCACCAAGGCTGCATTTATTTGATCAGAAATACAGCAAAAGCAGTAATATTGTGAAATATTCTTACTATTTAAAAAAACAGCTTTCTATTTGTATATATTTTAAAATGATTGCTGTGATAAAAGCTGAATTCTCAGCATCATTACTCCAGTCTTCAGCGTCACATGTTGTACATTTTTTTCAGGATTCTTAGAAAGATTCCAAAAGACGCATTTAGTATGGAATAAAATCTTTTGTAACATTGTACACTCTACCAGTCCGAAGTTGGAGCCGTATATTTTTTGGGGGCGGAGGAAGTGAAATGATAGAAATTAATACTTTTATTTAGCTAGGATGCTTTAAATTGATCAAAAGTGGTGATAAATACATTTATAATGTTATTCTATTTCAGATTTCTATTTCAGATAAAGGCTGGTCTTGTATGCACTTTCTATCACCAAAGGAAAACCTGAAAAAATTATACTCAGCGGGTTTCAGCATGGATGTAAGCGAAATGTTTCGCAGAGCAGCAGATCAGCCGATATATACGGACTTTATGAAGATCATGACACTTAAGTCTGGAGTAATGATGCTGAAAATACAGTTGCGCATCACAGAAATACATTACAGTTTAACAGATATTCACATAGAGAACAGTTATTTTAAATTGTAATATTTCACAATATTACTGCTTTTGCTGTATTTCTGATTAAATAAATGCAGGCTTGGTGAGCAGAAGAGACTTCTTTAAAAAAAAAAAACGTTTTCGGCTGGTAGTGTCGAAGAGGGTGATTTGCCCAATTTCTTGAATTTATGCTCATCACTGCATTCTAATAGACTCGTCCTGCATCATGTTCATCAGACACGAACTACAGGTCTGGACGGGACGCTGCATTAAACGCCTTAATCATTTTATAATTTCTTCCCCATAATTAATTAACGTGTTAAATCAACAGCTCTAACATTTAGTAGTCCTCAAGCGTCCTTCTTTAGCACTAATTGCGTGTGCATTACCTCTGCATGACGAGGAAGGTGTTGGTCATGTAGTCTTCCTCGCTCTTGGTCCTCTGCAGCTCCTCGGCCAGTATGTCGTTCATGGTGCACTGCAGTAAATATGGCACCTCCACGTTCCTGTCTCCGTCAAACACGCCGTACAGAGCCTCATATGCGGCCGCAGAAGCTGTTCCAGACAGCCCGCCACACACAGTCTGTAGACCACACACACACACACACGATCACCTGACCGGACACACACAGTCTGTAGACACACACACACACACAATCACTAACCAACACACACAGTCTGCAGACACACACACACAATCACTGACCGACACACACACAGTCTGTAGACACACACACACACACAATCACTAACCAACACACACAGTCTGCAGACACACACACACACACACACACACCAACAAATCATGACCAAAAACACACAGTCTGCAGACAAACAACCAACACAAATCACTAACCACAAAACACCGTCTGCAGACACATCACACAAACACACACTCATCACACACACACACACACACAGTCTGACACACACACACACACACACGATCACTGACCGACACACACAGTCTGTAGACACACACACACACACAATCACTAACCAACACACACAGTCTGCAGACACGCACACACACACACAATCACTGACCAACACACACAGTCTGCAGACACACACACACACACACAATCATCTCACACACACACACACAGGTTCGGCAGACCCGCACACCACACACCATCCCGACAAACACACACAGTCTGCAGACCACGCAAACACACCACACAATCACTGCCCAACACCACACAGCTGCAGACACGCACACAACACACACAATCACGGACCAACCCACACAGTCTGCAGACACGCACACCACACACAATCACGGACAAACACAAACAGTCTGCAGACCCGAATCACACACACACAATCACTGACCGACACACACAGTCTGCAGACACGCACACACACACACAATCACTGACCAACACACACAGTCTGCAGACACACACACACAATCACTGACCGACACACACAGTCTGCAGACACACACACACAATCACTGACCGACACACACAGTCTGCAGACACACACACACAATCACTGACCGACACACACACAGTCTGTAGACACACACACACACACAATCACTAACCAACACACACAGTCTGCAGACACACACACACAATCACTGACCGACACACACAGTCTGCAGACACACACACACATGCTCACTGACGACAAACACCAGTATGCAGGACACACACCACACGCTCACTGACCGACCCAACAGTGATGCAGACCACACACACAATCAATCATGACCGACACACAACAGTATGCAAACACACAAACATGACACTGACCGACCCACACTAGTCTGCAGACACAAAACACACGCGCACGCGACACACAAGTCGCAGGACACACACACACATGCTAACTGCGAACCACCACAGTCTGCAGAAAACAAACAGCTCACCTGCCGACACCACAAGTCGCATGACACACCACACACACACACAATCACTGGACAAACAAACACAGTATGCAGAACACACACAACAAGGGGGGGTCACTGACCGACACACACAGTCTGCAGACACACACACACAATCACTGACCGACACACACAGTCTGCAGACACACACACACACACACTCACTGACCAACACACACCGTCTCAGAACACACACACACAAACACAATCCACTGACCGACAACCACACAGTCTGCGACACACCACCACACCCGTCACTGACCGACACACACAGTCTGAAGACCCCACACACACACATCACTGACCGACAAAACACACAGTTGTTGACACACACACACATGCTCACGACCGACACACACAGTCTGCAGACACACAACACACACACACACTGACCGACACACACAGCAGCTCCGAGCGCTGAGATGCACAACACACTCACTTGTTTTTGACGCCTGAGGCTTCGGTGTAGCCGTGACTCCAGACAGCCGGCCCTCCTGCCGCCTCATTGGCTGAGAACGAGGAAGGGGGCGGGTCGATCCGGAAACAGCGGATGTTACTGAAAAGATGTGGAAGTGATTATTAAATGGCACACTTCTACACAAACATGGTCCAAACAAACACTTCACAAGTCAGTAAAATGACTTTGGCGAATAAATAAAACAATGAAAATCAGTGGCTGGTAAACTTTTGAGGTGAATTTAGTGTCAAGCCACTGAAACCGAACCAGCATGATGCTGTGCTTTTATTTCAACTACAACTAAAACAAACATTAATAAAAATTATACAGACAAAAAAAAATGTCCAAAACACAAAATATTTACTAAAACTTTATAATTAAAATGTATTCAAAACGATTCAAAACATTAATAACAAACTACAACGTGTCTCAAAGGTCCTAAAATAACACTGGGCCAAATGAAGACAATTCAAAGACATTATTATATCAGATTATGTCAAAAGCATTGGACAGATGTTTTTTAAAAGCAAAATTTTTTTGCTTTTTTATTATTATTTGTGCATCATTTTTGTAATTACACTAAACTAATGTGTTAATATGACAACACAAATTGAAGAAAAAAACCTGACAGAAGTGTGAAACATTACTTGAGCTGCTCGAGGGTCTGTGGTCCAGATTCAGCCGCAGGTTCCGTCAGATCCAGCTCTGGAGTTAGGCAGGTGACTGTCAGGTAAGGTGATCTCAGCAGTCGGAACAGCTCAGATCCACACACTACACACACACACACACACACACACACACACACACATATGTTAACGGCACACAGGCTATGGAGCTCACGGCTCCGAAATCCATAACATCATTTACATAACCACAGATTAAACATCACACAGCACGGGAACGTAACAGTCGCTGATAATGAAATAACTCAAAAAAAAGGTTGTGAGTAGTGTGGAGGTGAGTGTGTGTGGTGTGGTGTGGGTCTGTGTGTGTGTTTGTTAGTGTGTGTGTGTGTGTGAGTGTTAGTGTGTGTGTGTGTGTGTGTGTGTGTGTGTGTGTGTGTGTGTGTGTGTGTGTGTGGGTGTTAGTGGGTGTGTGTGTGTGTGGTGTGTTGTGAGGTAGGGTGGTGTGTGTGTGTGTGGTGCGCGTGTGCGTTTGAGTGTGTGAGTGAGAGTGAGAGTGAGTGTGAGTGTGTGTGAGTGTTAATGTGTGTGTGAGTGTGTGAGAGTGAGAGTGTGTGTGTGTGTGTGTGTGTGTGTGCGCGCAGCGTTGAGGGTGTGAGTGAGATAGTTGAGAGTGATTGTGTGTGTTGATCGGTGTGGATAGTGTGTGTTTGTGTGTGTTTGTATGTGTGTGTGTGTGTGTGTGTGTATAAGTGTGTGTGAGTGTGATGTGACCTTCATCTCGGTGAGCTGCAGGACTTCTGGGAACACCCCGATGCAGTTGGAGTGAGCTGCTAGTGTGTGCATGCGTCTGCAGTTCATGATGGTGGTGGGCACCGCCTTCAGCCTGTTCCCACTCAGGTCCAGCTCCTCCAGTTCCTCCAGCTTGGCCATTTTACTGCAGAGCAGAGCGAGGGAATATTTATTTGATGAACATATTCATTCAGAAATGTCCATGTCCCTGTGGTCCAATGCTGGCTCGATAAACACTGAGAGGAAGAGGAAGTGACAAACCACACGGAGACGGTCTAGAAAAGATCAGCGGGACTCCAGAAAGAGCACAAATGTTAATATTTTAATATGAAGCAGTGTCATAAATGTTAGTCAAATTAATCAATCATCAGTGTCAGTTTGTGAATAAAAATTCAAATCAATTTCAATGAGAGATTTGCTTTAATTGCTGTGCATTTTAAGGAATGGAAAAGATTTTGTTGAAAAAAATGGAAACCTTTAGAAGCCTTTAAAAACCTGAAGAATCCTTTAAAAATAACTTTCACATATAACACCAATATGACAATAATGACTGGATAAAAAAAGTGTGTCAAAAATAAAGACATCCTACAATATTATTAAATTAAACATTAAATTTAATACATTAAAATGTGTGGCCATCAGGCTGTTTAATACTGCAAAAGAGACGAATCAATGAAAAGAAACATTGTATTCTTCAATCATGACTAGTAATGTTGATGATAATAATGATTATGTGCATGAAGTTCTTGCCTGGTGACTGTTGTTACACTTTGCAGCATGATATTAATTATTCAAATCAAATCTTTATGTAATCTTGGTCAAACTGTATTGAATTCAAAAGATCCTATCACTTTATCTTCACTGCAGCTGCTGTCATTTCTTAAACATCAATCATGTAAGCGTGAAATCAAAGCAGGGGTTAGGACTTCTTTTTTGAAGTTGTGAAATATAACTGATGGAAATACACTGATGTATTCATATGTTTACATAAATAAGAGATTTCACGAATGTCTTATTTCCACTAAATGACGCTGTGGGTCAAAAGCTAATTTGTCATGCTGTTTCAGGCATGTGCTAAAAACAGGAGAATAATTGCTGATGTAAATGTTGTCACCTGGCTGGGAAGGTCTGCAGGTGATTGTAGGCCATGTGCAGGATCCTCAGGTGTGTGTGTCCGGTCAGCTGTGGCACACACCTGTCGGTCAGCTGGTTGTTGGTCAGGTACAGCTCCTGCAGGACGCTGCTGCTCTCCTCTGAAAGGCTGGACGCCGGCAGATTCTCCAGCTTATTAGCTGATGCGTTCAGACACCGCAAACTACACACAAATCACATGATATTCAGAGCCAGCTGACACAGAAGCTTCTCGCTCTGAATGAAGAACGAGATTAACATTCAACATGTACTCCTTTCTTCATTCAACACAGTGTGTGTGAGTGTGTGTGTGTGTGTGTGAGAGGGAGTGTGTGTGTGAGTATGTGTGAGAGAGAGAGAGAGAGTGTGTGTGTGTGAGAGAGTGAGTGTGTGTGTGAGTATGTGTGAGAGAGAGAGTGAGTGTGTGTGTGTGTGAGAGAGAGAGTGTGTGTGTGTGTGAGAGGGAGTGTGTGTGCGAGTATGTGTAGATTTAGAGAGATGATGTTGTGTGTGTGTGTGTGTGTGCGCTGTGTGTGTGTGTGTGTGTGGGTGTGGGGGTGTGTGAGAGAGAGAGAGTGTGTGTGTGTGTGTGAGAGAGCCTGTGTTGTGTAGAGGGAGTGTGTGTGGGTATGTGTGACGAGAGAGAGAGTGTTTTGTGTGTTAGAGAGATATGTGTGTGTGTGTGTGTAGGGAGTGTGTGTGTGTGTGTGTGATAGAGAGAGAGAGAGTGTGGTGTGTGTGTGAGAGAGTGTGTGTGTGTGTTTTTGTGTGTGTGTGTGAGAGTGTGTGTTGTAAGTGTGTGTGTGTGCTCTGGTTCTTTGTTCAAATGAGACATAAAATTTTTACTGCAAAGGTATAACGGTTTACAAGAAAGGTGCTTTTCAGGACATTATGGCCGGCTTGATTCTCCTGGTCATCTGATCCTCCCCCTCACTGACTTTTTCAATAACCCCGCTGTACTAATTACACTATCAGAGAGTGTATTGAAAATCTGAAATACAGGAAAGTCTCCTGTGAGGGGTAGGTTAGGGGCATGTTGGTGTAGGGCAATAGAATATAATCTGGTCTTTACAGGCCCTATAAAAACCATACGCCTCATTTTGTAGAGTCCCCACTTTTTTCACAAAAGTAACCTGTGTGTTGTGAGAGAGAGGTGTGTGTTTAGGTAGAGAAGTGTGTGTGTGTGTGTGTGTGAGTGTTAGAGAGTGTGTGTGTGTGTATGTGTGTGTGTTTTGTGTGTGTGTGTGTGTGTTTGGGGTTGTGTGTGTGTGTGTGTGTGAGGATAGTGTGTGTGTTGTGTGTGTGTGTGAGTGTTTGTGAAAGAGAGTGTGTGTGTGTGTGAGAGAGAGAGTGTGTGTGTGTTTGTTTGTGTGTGTGAGAGTGTGTGTGCGTGTGTGAGAGAGAGAGAGAGAGAGTGTGTGTGTGTTGTGTGTGTGGTGTGTGTGTGTGTGTGTGTTTGTGCGAGAGTGTGGTGTGTGTGAGTGTGTGTGAGAGAGAGAGAAATATCTGAGTGTGTGTGTGTGTGAGAGTGTGTGAGAGAGAGGGTGTGTGTGTGTGTGAGAGAGAGGAGAGTGTGTGTGGTGTGGGTGAGGTGGTGTGTGTGTTATTGTGTGTGATAGCGAGTGTGTGTGTGTGTGTGTGTGTGTGTGTGTGTGAGAGAGTGGTGTGTGTGTGTGTGTGTGAAGTGGTGGAGAGAGATGGAGAGTTGTGTGTGTGTGTGTGAGTGTGAGAGTGTGTGTGTGTGTGTGTTTGTGTGTGTTTTTGTGTGTTTGTGTGTTTGTGTGTGTGAGAGAGAGTGTGTGTGTGTGTGTGTGTGTGTGTGAGTGTGTGGAGTGTGTGTGTGTGAGTGTGTGTGTGTGTGTGTGTGTGTGAGTGTGGTGTGTGTGTGTGTGGTGTGAGGTGTGAGTGTGTGTGAGAGAGAGAGTGTGTGTGTGTGTGTGAGTGTGTGTGTGTGTGTGAGAGAGAGAGAGAGAGTGTGTATGAGAACGTGTGTGTGTGAGAGAGAGAGTGTGTGTGGGTGTGTGAGTGTGTGTCTGACCTCTCTGATTTGAGGAAGAGGTTGCAGGGAAGCTCTGTGAGCTGATTGTGCTGCAGGTCTAGCACCTCCACCGCTGGACGCTCCACACGCTCCGGCAGACGCTTCAGCTGGTTATGACCCGCCAGGATCTTCCTCAGACTCGCACTGCACAGCAGCCTGAGGACGTCAAACACACATTGATGAACTCACAGCGCTGCAGCAGAGACACAGCTGACACACTCTGCACGCTTATATGCTTAAGCAGAAACAGAAGCACACAGCTATTTCTGCTTACAGCTCTTAAAATCTCTCATAGAATGATTGTGCATGTGTGCTATCATTTCACTGACCATATTTCAGTAAAATCCTCCATGTGAGGCGAGTAGCAACATTTCTTACTTTTACAGAACAAATAAATGCGAGTAGCGTGATCAATCACTCTTCTGTGTTTCTTGTTTTGCATGAAAGCATCTTCTGAATGAATCAGTGTAAATGTAGTAATGTGTTTCTGTGTTCAGAGAAGTGAATCTGTTCACGTCTGATCTGTGCTTTCTTCACAATCTCTTCTCGCAGTGGACTGTAACAGTGCAGATTAAGAGGAGTACTGGAGAAGTCCTGCAGACGTCTGTCATTTCACAGGAATATCCAGCAAGACAGTCTTAGGGCCCTATAAAATCTGTTTGACTTTTTCCCCATATTTTGTGTTTCTCATTTTCATTTCTCTAGATTCCATTTTAATGGTTTAATCAAATTTTAACAATCAAAAAGCACGTCTAATCACCTGAATTTTTTGTAATTTTTTTTTTTTTTTTACAAAACTTTAACAATCAACTCATTTACAATTACAAATGTAATCAATTAAAATTTTAACAATTTAACAATTTTTTTTTGGCAAACATAGTGTGGCATAACAGAGGTTTACTACTTAAATTAAAATGTACATTCTGGGTTATACAGTAAACTGCTTTATTATGACTGGATTCTGTCTGTGTTTTCCACATTGTGGACATTATACGGCCCTATATTTTGATTACAATTATAAACTAAAAAATTTATTTTACATTTCATGCTGCTTTTAAAGTGGGTCTTGATTCTTTTTTTCCCCTTTCTTATACAAAACAGCGATTACAGACAATTATCATTATTATTATGTCCATCCATGATGGCGAATGCCAAACTCTGCTATGGTGATACTTTTGTCCGTCAACCTGAGTGAATCGGTTTGTCGCTGCTATACCCACCGCACACCACACACTCACTAACAAACCCATGAGACACCCATCATTCTCTCACACACACCACACACACACACACACACACACACACACACACTCCCACACACAGACACACACAGACACAACACCACAACACATCACACCCATCTAACAAACACACCACACACACACACACCACACTCACACCAGACAGACAGACCACAACCCCACCCCACACACCCACACAGCTCACTAACAACACACCCACTCTCTCACACACCACACACACAACACACACACACACACACACACACACACACACACACACACACACAACACACACACACAGAACACACACACACACACACCACACACACACACACACAAACAGACAGACAGACACACACACACACACACACCCCACACACACACACCCACACACACTCACTAACACACCACACACACAACACACACCCGACACTCACCAACACACACACCCACACCCAGCTAACAACACCACACACACACACACGCAAACAACCAGGACAACAACACACAGACAGACACACACACACACACACACACACACACACACACACACACACACACACCCACACACACACACACACACACACACACAAAAAAAAACACACACACACCTCCTAACAACCACAGACAAGACACTCACAACACACACACACACACACACCCAGCACACACACACACACACACACCCACAGCCAGACACACACACACACACACACACACACTCACACTCACACAAACACTCACAAGCACAAACACAAACACACACACGCACACACACACAAGCACACACACACACACTCCACTCAGACCCACCCCGACAAACAAACACAACACGACACACACACACACACACACACACTCACCACGGAGGAAGCTCAGCGATGTGATTGTGACTGACGTCTAGAACCTCCAGCTTCCTGCTGTCACTCAGCCAATCAGGAAGAGCCTTCATGCAGTTCCTGCGAGAGAGCAGACGGGACATTCGTGTCATGATGTGTGTTCGTCTGCAGTGATTTGACTATCACATGATATCAAACGCACCTGGAGATGTCCAGGTATGTGAGGCTGGAGGCCGCAGGACTCATGTGCAGCTCTTGCAGCTCTGGGGACAGAAAGCGTGAGCGTCAGTGGAGACCAGGCTGTGTGTGTTCATGTGAGCAGCCAGTGATGCTGCGTCTGTACCGTTGCTGGAGGCGTAGAGAGCTTTGAGCGCGCAGCCACGCAGATGCAGATGCCTGATGCGGTTCCTCTGACAGTGCAGCACCTCCAGCCGAGGGAAGACAGACGCGTCCAGCTCACTCAGACAGTTGTCTCTCACATCCAGCTGTGTCACGTGACGCAGAAACTCTGGCTCGTCCGGCAACACAGCGGAGATCTGATTCAGACTGATGAGACGGAGAAACAACTCACTGCATTCACTGCACACTGAGATCTCATCCATCAACACTGTGAAGATACTCAATCATATTTCTCTGAATGACCAACATGATCAAACTCTGCTGTTTCACACTCGATCTACTGCATGTCTTCTGTCTCTGATTGAGAGTTTAAGTAAAATCCCTTTTAGTGTAAGTGCTTCAGCTGGAGCTTCTCGGTTCAATCTTGACTGGTTTTGCATCAAGTAAAGGTCAAATAAGTTTGCAAGTAATATCTCCGTGAACACTTAATGGACTGAAGCAGCTCAGCTTTGCTTGGTTCTCCATCAATCATGTTTTAGAGTCTCAATTCTGATCCTCAGGATCTTTTGAGGAGCGTTTGTTTCCAGCAGCTTTACTTTCACTGTTCCTCAGCGGAGGAATGATCTTCACAAGCCTCCAGAACCTCTCACATCTTTCTTGAGGAGCCTTTATTTCGTCACTCTCAATCACTGCATATTGTTTTGGAGCATTTCAAGCTCATCTCACTGAGACATGTTACTGGAGATATAGAGACGACTGATCTTTAGATCATTTTATGTCAGCATCTGCTATACTGTTATAAAGATCTTATATGTTTTACAGTACAAGCAGCAGAATCTCATCATAGAAATATCAGCAGCAAATTGCTCAGTTTGAGTCGCTGAATAAAATCTAGCAGTTTTCCCCTCCATATTCTCACTATATCAGACTATATGGAGCCCTAAACTAAGATAAATCAGATATGAATATATATATATATAAACAAAACATACGCAATTTTTTCATATATTTTTTCTATTAATGTGTTACAGGGATTTTACCGTGGTTCAGTGTGAAGCCTGCAGTAACTCCCACACTATCCTGCTGGTGTGTGTGTGTGTGTGCGAGTGTGTGTGTGTGTGTGTGTGTAGTGTGTGTGTGTGTTGTGGTGTGTGTGTGTGGGTGTGTGTGTGTGTGTGTGTGTGTGTGTGAGTGTGTGTGTGTGGTTGTGTTGTGTGTGTGTGTGTGTGGCAGTGTGGTGTTGTTGTTGGGGTGGTGTGTTTGTGTGTGTGTGTGCATGTGTGTGTGCGTGCATGCGTGTCTGAGAGAGTGTGTGTGTGTGTGTGTCCTGGTGTGGTGCGCTGTGTGGTGTGTGTTTGTGTGTGTTTTGCAAGTGTGTGGTGTGTGTGTGCGTGGGTTTTGTGTGGAGTGCGTTTGATTGTGTGTGTGTGCATAGTGTGTGTGCGTGCCATTTTCGTGGCTGAGAGAGTGTGTTGTGTGTGTGTGTTTTTGTGTGTGTGCGTGTGTGTGTGTGCGTGTGAGTGTGCGTGTGTGTGTTGTGTGTGTGAGAGTGTGTGTGTGTGTTGGCGTGTGTGTGTTGTGTGTGGTGCTGTGTGTTTGTGTGAGTGGCGTAGTGTGTGTCGAGAGTTTTGTGGTGTGGTGTTGTGTGTGTGTGCGCGTGTGTGGGTTGTGTGAGTGTGTGTGCGGTGTGTGTGTGTGTGTTCTGTGTGTGAGTGTGTTTGTGCTTTGTGTGGTGTGTGTGAGAGTGTGTTGTGCTCATCACTTGCCCGCAGGTCGATGTGTTTGACCGTCAGCAGACGGAAGGCCTGCAGCATCAGCACACACACTTTATTCCCAGCCATGCAGAGCCTCTCGACAGCGGGCAGCTGCTCCAGCACCGACGGCACCTGTGTGAACTCATTGAAGGACAGACCCAGATACACCAGCCGCTGCAGACGACCCAGCTCCACTGGGAGAGCAGACAGCAGATTCCCGTCCAGAACCAGCGTCTGCAGACTGACACACACACACACACACACTTTCACCACAGACTTGCACTGCTTCTGCTTAGTGTTATGCAGTGAAGCGTTTGCACTGTCCCGCAGGTTGGCAGCAGTGTGCGTGAGAGTCACATGAGCGGCTCACACACCTGATGTGACTCTGCTGTGCAAGCTGCTTCTCTTTAGATGGGGATAAAAATATAGCATAGCATAGTTGTGATTATAGTCAAGTCAAATGGTTTGAAGAAAATGACTTCGTTTGAACATTTTAAAACTGGCATTAGAATGTATTTGGAAACAATATGTAAAAGAAAAAACTTGAAAGCAATATGAACTATGCAGCTGTTGAAGAAGTACAATATTTATTTTTCTTTCTATATATCACTGACATATTTGGTTATATGTTCATACAATATGCTTAGTTCACCTCAAACTTAACGGAGAAACAAAGAAATCAAAAAACAATACTATCAACTATACAGTATATATAATCTATATTATATATTTCTTCATAAATCAGTATAATAGCCTGATTTGCTGCTCAAGAAACATTTCTATTATTATCAATGTTAAACATTCGTGCTGCACAATATTCTGTGGACCCCCGTGATACAGTTTTTTTCAGGATTCACAGATGAATAGAAAGTTCAAAAGAATAGCATTTATTTGAAACAGAAATCTTTTGTGACATTATAAACATCTTTACTCTCACTTTTGAACAATTTAACGCGTCCTTGATGAATAAAAGCATCAATTTCTTTCATTTCTTTCCAAAAAAATAAAAATAAAAATTC
>JADLZN010009809.1:564720-579720 GCA_018155175.1 Sinocyclocheilus anophthalmus
GAAATCAGTACTAGCAAAGAGCAGAATTCAGCAGTCAGCACTAGTATATAGCACAATTCATAAGTCAGTACTAGTAAGGAGAAGAATTCAGTAGTCAGAGATAGTAAAGAGCAGAATTCAGCAGTCAGTACTAGCAAAAAGTAGAATTCAGTAATCAGTACTAGTGAATAGCAAAATTCAGCAGTCTGTACTAGTGAAGAGTAGAATTCAGCAGTCAGTACTAGCAAAAAGTAGAATTCAGCAATCAGTACTAGTGAATAGCCAAATTCAGCAGTCAGTACTAGTGTAGAGTAGAATTCAGCAGTCAGTATTAGTAAAGAGCAGAATTCAACAGTTCGCACTAGTGAAGAGAAGAATTAGTCAGAACCAGATCGGAGTTCAGATTTGGATTCGGGTTTGAATAATTCAGCAGGGCTCTATATGGAGTGAGTTTACATTCACCATTGAGAAACAGATGTGCAATATCTTTTGCCATAAACTCTAATTTATCATCATGCGTTGTATTTGTCCTGCACTGAATGGTGAGGTGTGGTATCTCAGTGAGATCTCAGCTGACCCTAACTATGCAGCAACATTGCTGTTTTCACTTCTGAGACAGAGCAAGTGAGATCTGACCCAAAAGCAGCAGCAGTATGTGGGTCAGGACCCCACGGTACACGGCATGGAGCGCTGCAGCCCACTTTACAGCACGACCATCAGCACAGGTTTAACATGACACCCGTCTCAAAAATGACCAGTTGCAGTGTTTTCTCTTGTGTTATGTAGTTACAGTAAAGGAAACAGAAATAAGAAAATCAGTTTACAAATATTGATGTTGCAGACAGACAGGCACACAGAGAGATCTCACATGGATCATAAGCATGATTTAGGCGTGTTGTGCTTTTTCCCCGGGCGTGATCCTCAGAGAGGAAACCATTGCCTTTCCTGCGTGAGAGCTCTTCTCTGACTGACACAGACCCTGAACCATGAGCGCATTAGCTGCTACACGGCTGTTCCGTCAAATTCACACCATCACATTGATTAGCCATTAACCAGTTTACTGAGTCAATGAAGTGAGGTGCAAATAACAGAAATCACATGAGTTTTCTGCATTGAGTTGTCTGGCTGTTCACAGGCGTGAATTAGTCCACCAGCCAGAGCGTGGTAAATGGGAGGAGTAAAGAGTAGAATTCAGCAGCCAGAACTAGAGAAGAGAACGGAGTTAAGCAGTGAGTACTAGTAAAGAGTAGAATTCAGCAGCCAGAACTAGAGAAGAGAGTGGAGTTCAGCAGTGAGTACTAGTAAAGAGTAGAATTCAGCAGCCAGAACTAGAGAAGAGAGTGGAGTTCAGCAGTCAGTACTAGTAAAGAGTAGAATTCAGCAGCCAGAACTAGAGAAGAGAGTGGAGTTCAGCAGTGAGTACTAGTAAAGAGTAGAATTCAGCAGCCAGAACTAGAGAAGAGAGTGGAGTTCAGCAGTCAGTACTAGTAAAGAGTAGAATTCAGCAGCCAGAACTAGAGAAGAGAGTGGAGTTCAGCAGTCAGTACTAGTAAAGAGAGTGGAGTTCAGCAGTCAGTACTAGTAAAGAGTAGAATTCAGCAGCCAGAACTAGAGAAGAGTAGAATTCAGCAGCCAGAACTAGAGAAGAGAACGGAGTTAAGCAGTGAGTACTAGTAAAGTGTAGAATTCAGCAGCCAGAACTAGAGAAGAGTAGAATTCAGCAGCCAGAACTAGAGAAGAGAACGGAGTTAAGCAGTGAGTACTAGTAAAGAGTAGAATTCAGCACTCAGAACTAGAGAAGAGTAGAATTCAGCAGCCAGAACTAGAGAAGAGAGTGGAGTTCAGCAGTCAGTACTAGTAAAGAGTAGAATTCAGCACTCAGAACTAGAGAAGAGTAGAATTCAGCAGCCAGAACTAGAGAAGAGAGTGGAGTTCAGCAGTCAGTACTAGTAAAGAGTAGAATTCAGCAGCCAGAACTAGAGAAGAGAGTGGAGTTCAGCAGTGAGTACTAGTAAAGAGTAGAATTCAGCAGCCAGAACTAGAGAAGAGAGTGGAGTTCAGCAGTCAGTACTAGTAAAGAGAGTGGAGTTCAGCAGTCAGTACTAGTAAAGAGAGTGGAGTTCAGCAGTCAGTACTAGTAAAGAGAGTGGAGTTCAGCAGTCAGTACTAGTAAAGAGAGTGGAGTTCAGCAGTCAGTACTAGTAAAGAGTAGAATTCAGCAGCCAGAACTAGAGAAGAGTAGAATTCAGCAGCCAGAACTAGAGAAGAGAGTGGAGTTCAGCAGTGAGTACTAGTAAAGAGTAGAATTCAGCACTCAGAACTAGAGAAGAGTAGAATTCAGCAGCCAGAACTAGAGAAGAGAGTGGAGTTCAGCAGTCAGTACTAGTAAAGAGTAGAATTCAGCAGCCAGAACTAGAGAAGAGTAGAATTCAGCAGCCAGAACTAGAGAAGAGAGTGGAGTTCAGCAGTCAGTACTAGTAAAGAGTAGAATTCAGCAGCCAGAACTAGAGAAGAGAGTGGAGTTCAGCAGTCAGTACTAGTAAAGAGTAGAATTCAGCAGCCAGAACTAGTATAAAGCATATTTCAGCAGTTAGTACTAGTAAAAAGCAGAATTCAGTAGTCAGTACTAGTAAAGTTTAAAAGTCAGCAGTCACTAGTAAAGAGTAGAATTCAACAGACAGTACTACCAAAAAACAATTCATCTGCTGGTACTAGAAGTACAGAATTCAGTAGTCAATATAATTAAGAGCAGAATTCAGCAGTACTAGTAAAGATAAAACTAGGCAGAAGGTACTAGTAAAGAGCAGAATTCAGCAGTCAGTTCAACTGAACAACAGAATTCAGCAGTCAGTACTAACAAAAAACAGAATTCAGCTGTTGTACTAGTAAAGTACATAATTCAGTAGTCAGTACTAGTAAAGAGTGGAATTTAGAATTTACTTTACATTGGCCATTGAGAAACAAATGCACATAACCTCTAATGTATCAAAATGTCTGTACAGCATGAAGACCTGTGAAGGTCTCCCAGCCCTATCTGTGACTCCTGGGACAGACGCCCTGAGGTCGGGGGTCAGCGCTCTGTCCGATGTTTGACTTAGGCTCTGTTTTTAGACACCTTATCCTGTTTTGAGCGGTTAGGCAGATGCAGTCCTCTGGGTATCCGGCACAAAGCAGAAGAGGGTGTGTGTCCAGGCTATATCTGTCCACGTTCAGCTCGTGTGCTCTAATGCACTGGAGAAACCGCCTGCGTGACATATTGGGGCTAAAAACTCCTGAATAATTTCTTTCAGGAGTTAAAAAGCTCATGACTGAGAGTGGCACGTTCTGGAGGACTTCAGCACACCACCACAGCTGTATTACACAATCTGACCTTTTTCTTTTCTTTTTTTTTAAACAATCCTTTAACACAGATGATATTTTAGATATATGTTGATATTTAAGTATTTGAAATGACTTCTCACTCTCATCAGAGGAAGCATAATTTCAAGCAAACAGTAGCTGAAGTCAAGTAGATTCAAAACACAAGTGAAACAGTAAGAATCTAGTTTAAATGATCATGTTTTCACTAAACAGTTTCACTAAATGAACACAAGGAAGAATGAGATTTTATCAGTTCGATGCCCTAAATAGCCCTAGCAAAGACAGAAACTAAGATGACGTCATCCAATATCACAAAACATGGGGCAATATCAATTCAATTAAGTGTGGAATGACAGAACTATGAGAAAGTTCCACAGATATGAAAATTCAGCAATTATTTTCTCACCCCGATGTTGTTCTAAATCTGTATTTCCTTCTTTTTTGCGGAACACAGAAGGTGAAAAAAAGAAGAAGTCCTGCTTGTGCTTATCTATTTGATGGCAGTGAATGGTGACCACATTTGAGCTTTAAAAAAAGGATGCAAAGTGTCATAAAATAATCCCATGCATGTTAGTGCGTATATACAGCAGGGCTTGGTGAGAGACAAACTGAAAATGGAGTTTATTATTAAGTGAAAAGCACAGAAGCACATCATTTGCCGAAATAAAGATTAGTAAAATCATGAGACAAAACAAGCTCTGGCTGAAAGACCTAAGGCAACATATATTCTTTTCTTTGTGTGCGATTAATTAGAATGATTTAATATACAACTAATTAAATCATTTTAAATGAAACATTGGAATTTGTTATTTATAATGAATTAACTGGCTGTTGATAGTGCGTGAACAGCACACGTCTCTGAACAAACCCCTCAGATAGAAAGCACTGCTCTTTATTTATAGCATCACATGTGCGCAAACATCCTAAAGAGTGCATGCACATACATCAGAAACATCATAAGAACATCTGATAAATGTTGTAACATGACATACTGTAGATGAGCAAAGCCTCTAAAAATAAGTCGAGTCATCAGAGTCTGTGTCTGCAGGATCTCTTCTCTTCAATAACCTCACTTACATTTATCATTAATTCTGAATGTGTTTAAATCAGCTGGGTTTTGGTGATTTATTCTGCTCAAGATCACACAGGCGTAGAGAATCATATAAACTACCAACATCATCCACTAACAGTAACTAATGTCCCATGAACTATTGTATTTGTATCATATTTTTAATGTTCTTGGAGTCTAGGTGGCACTGAGTATTTACTTTAGCCTCATTTAAATCAAGCACCTGACCCCTTTAGATGAGTATAACTGTAATATCTTTAACGGCACAGATGATGTAGGATGGTGCGCCGAGTGCCATATTTATAATCCTGTGTCATAATAAACAGACCGGCTTCAAAAAAGCAGCATTAAAGACATGCTTTAACGCATATTTAGTGAATTTCAAATAGATATTGTGAATGCTTTTTTCATTTATTTTTGTGCATGTTTTCATTAAATTAATGTTGGTCGCAGTTACAGTACAGTAACACTCACACACACACACACACACTCACTCACTCTCACGCACACACTCTCACTCACACACACACGCTCACACACACACACACACACACTCACTCTCACGCACACACTCTCACTCACACACGCACGCTCACACACACACACACACACCACACATCCTGATGACACATTCAGACACACAGATCGTGTCGTCGTGTCCTCTAAAGTTTGTGCCAGAGGAGAGACGGTCAGCTCAGCACACAGACGCTGCTGCTGAATCTCCTGAAACCTCATCTGGATACAGATGCTCGACACAGCAGTTCCACACCGAGCTGAACCTGAAAACAGCCTCGGATCGACTACAGCGCTTCAGCAACCACACCACTGATCACTGACCACAAATAAACAGAACAAAACCTTCATTAAAAAAATCATTTCCAAGGCAGCATGATGTAATAAAATATTAAAATTAAACTGAAATAAAAATGAATAAAAACTATAGACATGTTTTTAAAAGTTCAGTTTCAGTATTGAAGAGCACGGAACACGCAGCTGGAGCTCAGAGGCTGTTTTTATGAGACACACTGTAAATGTTTCTACTGTACTGACTCATGAAACAGTCTCTGCTTGTGTGAATGTGTGCGGAAAATCAGACGTGTGACTGAGATAAAGAGCAGGATGACAGACAGAGAGTACAAGTAGACACACTCCCTCACTTTCACACAGCACACACACACACACCACCCCACACACTTATCTCGCTCTCACCACCTTACACAACAAACAACACTCTATATCTCTCTCGCTCTCTTCACACACACACACACAAACACACACAAACACACACACTCACTCACACACACACACACCACACACACACACCTCTCTCTCTCCTCACATGCACTCACACACACACTTCTCTCTCTCTCTCTCTCTCTCTCTCTCTCTCTCTCTCTCTCTCAGACACGCACACAAACACACTCACACACACGTCTGGTTTGCTATCCATGTGGGGACTCTCCATAGGCATAATGATTTTTATACTGTACAAACCATATATTCTATCACCCTACACCAACACTACACCTAAACCTAACCCCTCACAGGAGACTTTTTGCATTTTTAGATTTTCAAAAATCTTAATTCTGTGTGATTTATTAGCTTTTTTACCCCTGGGGACCTCAATTTAGGTCCCCACCGTGACAAGAGTCCCCATGAGTCTGTGTGTATTCAGTTAAGTCCCCCCCAGGATATATAAACCAGTACACACACACTCTCTCTCTCTCACATCGACAACACACACACACACACTCTCTCTCTCACACACAGACACTCTCTCACACACACACACACAGACGCACACTCTCTCACACACCCCTCTCTCTCAACTCACACACACACACAGACACACACCCTCTCTCACACACACTCCCTCTCTCCACACACACACACACACACAGACACCACGTCTCTCCTCCCCACAGACACCCCTCCTGCGTCGACACACACACACTCTCCTCACACCCACCACACACACTCTCTCACACAAGCCCACACACACACACACCTCTCTCTATCTCTCTCAACCAACACACACACCACCAGAACACACTCTCTCTCACACACACAGACCACACTCCTCTCACACACAGGAACACACACTCTCTCTCAACACTCACAAAACACACACACTCTCTCATCTCTGCTCTCTCTCTCACACACACACACACACACAGACAGACAGCCAGACAGACAGACACACACACACACAAACACACAAACACACACTCTCTCTCACACACACACAGACACACACTCTCTCTCACTCACACACACACATTCACTTGCTGTCTCTCTCTCACTCTCACACACACACCCCCACACACCCTCTCTCTCTCTCACACACAGACACACACTCTCTCACACACACAGACACTCTCTCACACACACACACTCTCTTTCTCTCTCACACACACACTCACTCACTGACCACACACACACACTCTCTCTCTCTCTCTCTCACACACACCCCACACACACACACTTCCGCTCTCACACCCACTCTCTCACACACCCAGACTACACACTCTCTCACACACACAGACACACACTCTCTCTTTCTCACACACACAGACAACCACTCTCCTCACACACTAACTCACGCACTCTCACACACACACACACTCCTCTCTCTCTCACACACACACACACACAGAACACTCTCTCTCACACACACACACAATCTCTCTCTCACACACACAGACACACACTCTCTCACACACACTCTCACACTCTTTCACACACTCTCTCACACACACACACACTCTCTCTCTCTCCTCATCACACACACACACCACAGACACAGCACTCTCTCACACCACACACAGGACACACACTCTCCACACACACAGACACACACTCCTCTCTCACACACACAGACACACACTCTCTCTCTCACACACAGACACACTCTCACACACACTCACACTCTCACACACTTTCACACACTCTCTCACACACTCTCTCACACACACACACCCTCACTCACTCACTCACTCACTCACATACACACTCTCTCTCTCACTCACACACCACACACACACACTCTCTCTCTCACACATCAGACACACACTCTCTCACACACACGACACTCTCTCACACACACACAGTCTCACACACCCACACACACACACTCTCTCTCTCACACACACACTCACACTCACAATCTCACACACACACACACACAAAACACAACACTCTCTCTCACACACACACGCACACGCTCTCACACACACACACCTCTCGCACACCCACACACACTCTCTCTCACAACACAACAGACCACACTCTCTCTCACACACACAGACACAACACTCTCTCACACACACATACACACACTCTCTCAAACACACACACACTCTCTCTCTCTCACCCACACACACACTCGCCTCTCTCGTCTCTCTCACAACAACACAGCACAGTCCATCACAGACACAACCCTCTCTCACACACACACCACACTCTCTCTCTCTCTCCTCACAACAGACACACACACACACACACACGCTCTCTCTCTCACACACACACTCTCATACACACTCTCTCACACACACAGACACACCCTCTCTCACACACCACAACACACACTCTCTCACACACACACACACACACACACTCTCTCTCTCACACCCAGACACACACAGACACACACTCTCTCACACACACACTCTCCTCTCCCTCTCACACCCCACACAAACAGAACACCCTCTCTCTCCACACACACCACACTCTTCTCACACACACCCACCTCCTCACACACACACACTCTCTCACACACACATACACTCTCTCTCACACACACTCTCACACACAATCTCTCTCTCACACACAGACACACACACACACACACACACTCGTCCACACACACAGACACACACTCTCTCACACACACCACCCACACTCTCTCTCACTCTCTCTCACACACCCACACTCTCTCACACACACACTCTCTCTCTCCCCCACACACACACTCTCTCTCTCACTCTCGTCACACACACACACACACACTCTCTCTCTCTCTCAACGACACCCACACACACACAGACACACACTCTCTCTCTCACACACAGACCCACACACTCTCTCACACACACGACACACACTCTCTCACACACACAACACCTCTCTCACCCCCACAGACACACACTCTCCACACCCACACACACTCTCTCGCTCTCCTCCACACACACACACACAGACACACACTCTCTCTCACACACCCAGATAGACCACACTCTCTCACCCCACAACCACACTCTCTGTCACACACACCTCTCTCTCGCTCCCACACAACTCTCATCTCTTTTCACACACAGACACCACACCGACACACCACCACTGCTCTCTCACACACACAATCAACCAGACACTCTCTCACACACACACACACACCTCTCACACACACACACTCTCTCTCTCACACACACACACACACACACACACACACACTTCTCTCTCTCACACCAGACACACACATCTCTCACCACACAGACACACACACACACCATCTCCTCAACACACAACACCACTCTCTCCTCACACACACACACTCTCTCTCTCTCTCTCTCTCACACACACACACAGACACACACTCTCTCTCACACACACACAGACACACACTCTCTCACACACACACACTCTATCTCTCTCTTTCTCTCTCTTTCTCTCTTTCTCTCTCACACACACACACACACTCTTTCTCTCATACACACACACACACACACGCCAGAGCAGATCGAGCTGTTTGTGAGAGCCTAACGCAGTTACGTAGCAGTGAGTGTGTCGACTCGACTGTAGAGACCGTGACACAATTCAACACAATCAAGAACAGCATGAACATGCTGATAATATTACTCGTTATGATTCAACAGCAGCTTCATGTGATCTTCTCATACAGCTCCTGACTGCTGAATCTACCAACATAACTCATCACGAGGAGCCTGTACTAACACGATCCTCACCATCTCAGCATTCATATGACCTCACTACAGCTGAAACACTAAAACACCGTTCTGACCTAATAACACATGATCTGAGCCTCTGAGTACATACATCACACGCCTGCAGACGGGGAGCAGAACATGCTTCCAGCCGACAGGAGCGATAACAACAGCAGAGAAACAGTGCAGAGATGACTGACTGCTCCTGTCAGGTGACGCCATCAATCCTCCTCACATGAGGACAGCAGCTTTGATCAGGACAACACTAACAGAGAGAAACGCCAGACAACCTCAAAACCAAACGACTTAAGGGCTCTGTTCTTGAACAACAGAATTAGTGAGTGATGAGTTATTTCCAAAGCATTACATATGAGAGTACTGAGTGAAAGTCAGCAGTTCAACATTCAGAGCGGACTGACTCGTGCAAACGCAAAAACATTCCATGATTAACACCATATCTTATCTATGCCAGTGCACTTAAAATTTCAAGATGCTTAATTTCAGAGAGTTATGATGCAGAAATTCATGCATTTTTGGTTTCACTGATGAGCAGTTAAGCAGAATCAAATATGGCACCAAACTACCAAAGCTGAAATGTAAAATGAAACAAATCTAACAGGTTATTGTGCCTTTAAACAAAATATCTTAATAAAAATTTAAAAAAAAGTTTGCATATGTTTTATGTTGAGTATCATATCTGATTCAATCACGCGTTTCTTATGGCCTCATAAGTCTGGATAGTGGCGAATATGGAGGAAAAAACTGCTAGATTTTATTCAGAGACTCAAACTGAGCAATTTGCTGCTGATATTTCTATGATGAGATTCTGCTGCTTGTACTGTACATCAGTGAGATCTTTCTGACAGAGGCGCCGAGGCTGACAAATGATCGAATACAGTGGTTCATCTATAATTCATCTCCAGATAACCTGTCTCACGTGTAGGATAGAGTGAATGCTCCAACATATAATGCATTTATTGAATCGAAGAAATAAGGCTTCCTCAGAATATGTGAGATGTTCTGAGGCTGTGAAGATCATTCCTTCGCTGAGGAGAACAGTGAACGTAAAGTTCTGGAACAAACGCTCCTCAAAGAATCCTGAGGATTCAGATTTAGACTCTAAACATGATTTATGGAGAATCAATAAAGCTGAGCTGCCGTTCAGTCCACGTAAGTGTTTCATCTGATATATTTCTAGACGCACTTTTTCTGACCTTACCTGATCAAAACCGTGCAGATCTGCCCGAGAATTCCAGCGAGCATTACATGAAAGAGCTTTAACTTAAGCTCTCAATCAGAGACAGAATGTATGCAGTAGATCGAGTGTGAAACAGGTTTGACAGCAATGCTAGGTCATTCAGAGGCGATACAGCGGGTCCCGTCTTATAAAGTTAGTATCATGAGTCCTCACGGCTGATCTGTCCACACATAAAAAGCCTGAATTTGTCCTGCAGCTCTTCTAAATCAGCTCCAACAGTTGCTAAGATGCACTCCTGCTCTGCCCAACGAATCCCACAGCCTTCCCGTCCCCCATCCGTATTCCTCACAGCCCTGTGTTTCTCAGCGGCGTGAATGAAAGCTCTTCCTGCAGCCCACTGTTAGCCGCTGGCGAGAGATGCTAAAGAGAGCGCGAGCCAAGAACAGGCCAGCGTCTAAATATCCAGAGCCCTCTCTCTTCACCCTCCACTGCACCAACAGCATTCAGCCATTCATTCCCGTGATAATGAACAGACCGGAACAAGAGCGCCGTCCAAACCACAAGAGCCGCTCACAATGGTTTTGTGGCCATGTCATGTGCATCCGTGGGAGCAGAGAACGCTGCCATGTTTTATTACCAGCGACGAGAGAGAGAGAGAGAGAGCGAGAGAGAGAGAGAGAGAGATCCATGGGAACATAAACATGCAGGATCATTGTGAATGCACGCTTGTTCTTACAAAGTTGTAAAGACAGCGACTGGAGGCTCAGGTTTGACACGCATTCACCAGCGACGCTACATGAGCTGATCTCTCACGCAAACTCTACTGAATGCACACGCGTTCTGTGTGCTTCTAAACATTACTGTAAAGCAACATTTGCACGGTTATTCATTTAGCAAGTTCTGTTTACAATAAGTAAATAAATCGAGGGTCGTTGCACTATTTGTGTCATGAACATGCAGCATAACATCCGCTTGACCCTGACATCACTCACACAGAGAGCTGATATCTCGTGTCAAATCTTCTGCATGCACAAATCTTCTGCCTGTGTTCGAGAGGTTTGTAAACACTTCTGTAAAGTCAAATTTGCAAGGTTATTAATTTGTAGAGTAAGTAAATAAACACATGCAGTATAACATCCGCTTGACCCTGACATCACCTGCGCTCGTGTCAAATCTTCTGCATGCACATGTATTCTCTGTCTGTTTTGTGCCAAAGTCTGTGAATAAGCCTCAGGGATCTCACTATGAACTCAAATATTTCTCAGATTCAGATAGCACCTCATTTGTGTTCTTCACAGGACTTTCCGGAGAAGCACGCGAGACAAACGTTGACACTAAATAAACCTAACAGAGAGCAAAACAGTCTCCTTTGGGAGGTTTGAAAGAGATTGAGCACACAGCCAACAGCAGACCGAGACAGTGAGCCACGATCAGTGTTTTACTCAAAATTCAGAGGTTCGTTTGCTGTGAACACATAACATCAGCTGACAGCAAGCTCCTCGTGTACGGGGGCCGATGTAAACACCTGCCTCACGACTCTCACACATAAGCGCTGTCGTTTACCTGCGTAGAAGCGCAGGAGTGATCCCAGCTCAGTGTTCATCCCCTCCTCCTGGACCCGCCACGGGTCTTTAAATCCCAGTTTAAAGAGAAAGTCATTCTGAATCTGTAGGGGCCTCTCATCGGGCCCCAGACGCCGGGCGGCCTCGCCGTGCAGCTGAACGTACAGCGCCGGGCTGGAGTCCGAATCTGTGACCGCTTCGTGTGGACTGCTCCCGGCGGCGGGTGTTTCGGCTTCATCCGTCTCGGGGTCCGGCAGGATGGGCCCCGTCGCACAGTCCAGCTCCAGCTCGTCCGAGGAGCTGCCGTATGTGTCCAGGCCCTCGGCGGCGCTGCTGTCGAACGCCGAGGCCTCCGTGCCCAGGATCATGTCGTCGCTGAGAGAGTCCCGGTGCTGGCTGAACCGGGCCCCGGAGCTCAGGTCGTCGCAAGCACTGCTGCTCTCCACATCGGAGCCCGCGGACCTCTTGACGGAGTCCTCGTCCTGTGGGGACCCGCGGTCCACTTTGGAGGGTGTGTAGATGTGGTACTCCTGCTGCTGGTACTGATGGTCCTTCTCCAGCAGCAGGAGCCGCAGCCGGTCGTTGGGCTGGTCCGGGAGGCTCTCGGCCCCTGTGTGAAGGTGTCTAAGTGGGTACTCGCCGTCGCAGTTCCCGTTAGACGGGTAGCTCTTGGCGTTCAGCCTCAGAACCGAGCCTGATTTGCCGCTGGCCTGCTGCAGGCGCTGGGCTATCTCGGCCGCTGAGCTCTCCACGGTGCACAGAACGGGCCGGGCCGGCTGAGACCGCACCAGCAGCCGGTCGTGCACGTGTACGGAGCCACGGCGCAGGTCCTGGCGGACCCACTGGCGGTCGGACAGCTGCAGCTGAGGACTGGCTCTGTGTCTCAGCAGCGTCTGACTCCGGCTATGAGACGAGCTGATGCTGGACACATGCCTCTTTACCCTCCTCTTCCTCAGCAGCAGACTGGAGCTGCTCCTGCAGGCTTTACTGAGCTCGGCTGGGCTCTGGCTTCGGGTCTGAGGGGGGGTTGATGCTCTCTGGTCTTCTTCTTCATCCTTGTGGTCTGCTGTGGATCTCAAGGCCACACTCAGAGCGCTGCTCTTCTTCAGTTTAACGCTCTCCATCCTCACGAGATCACTCTTAGTCCATCTGAGCGGAGATATGAGCGCCGCTCGACGCGCGGAGGGGCGTCATGTACGCACGCGGGGATGATCGCGGCGCGCCGCTCGGCAGCAGATCATGGAGTCTGAAAGCGGACGGCGCAAATCTCGCGAGAGTTCACGTCGCCCTGAAACCTGAAAGGAAAGCAGAAGAGAACCGGAACGGTGTTTTTATTACAGCCTGGCATTTCTAGCTGTATTCCAGCGTATATTTGTACTGGTCTTTGCATATTAAAATAATAATAATAAGTATAAGAAGGGGGAAGAGACGTCACTGTAAGCTCGCAGGAATTGCAAACCATCGCGAGAGTTCACGTCCTCAGGCTGACGCTTCAGAGATGTGTGTCAGCGAACAAGGAGGCGTTGGATTTATTCAGTGCTGGTATTGTGTGTGTGTGTGTGTTTCAAAGCATTTCCTCGTTTGCTTTTGCAAGTTTACTACTTTTTGTATATTCTTTAAATAAAAAGAGCGAGGAGACGCTTCACGCAAGTCTCGCGAGAATAAAAACCAGCTAACGCCCCCCGGACCTGCTGTTCTGGATCGCTCAAACTCTTCAAACATGTGCACATGTTAGTATTTTTGACTTGATATTCACGCCGGGAGTCGCTAAAATCGCGTCGCTGTCATCTTTTATTTTCCAATGTGAAATATTAATAAACTCTGCGAGAAATCCGATGTGCGCCGTTTTAACATAAAACTCCATTTCCCGTGATGCGCTGCGGCGTTTGTTTTTATTGGTGCGTCACAGTCATGTTCGTCCATGTTTACGTCCAGAAGTTATAAAACAGCTACACTACAGTCACTAAGAATGATCACATCTCAAGATTGATCACATATCTAATAAATATCCAACAAGTCGTGCACAGGCTTTCGGGTAAAGTATGCTGTTTTTAATGAAAACCAAATAAAGTATGAGCCACTGGGCAGGTGGAGCTGCAGCAGAAGGGCTGGACTGCCATCTAGCGCTCTCACAGGAGCAGGACCAGGAGCAGGACCAGGACCAGGAGCAGGACCAGGAGCAGGACCAGGACCAGGAGCAGGATCAGGATCAGGACCAGGAGCAGGAGCAGGATCAGGATCAGGACCAGGAGCAGGAGCAGGATCAGGAGCAGGACCAGGAGCAGGAGCAGGATCAGGATCAGGACCAGGAGCAGGAGCAGGATCAGGATCAGGACCAGGACCAGGAGCAGGACCAGGATCAGGACCAGGAGCAGGAGCAGGATCAGGAGCAGAGAGGGCTGCTGTAGCTAACACGCTCAGTCAGTGCCGTGAAGCAGTAAAGCACTGCTGACTGAGTGATAGAGAAGACAAAACACATCTTTAACAGGCCATAACTATATAATATTTTCTGAAAAACGTGTCTTATACAGATGAAAGTCATTGTGTAACCAAAAATATTTTGTTGTACTTTTCTTTTTGGTAATGTTTCGTTATTTATAAAAGCCCTAAATAGTCATTTTCTTAATTCTACAACATTAAATTGTTTAAAAATACCTTTTTTCTTATAAAAAGGGTGTGTCCGTACCATACTTCACCTTCTCATTAGTGTAAGTATGTAGCAACTGTGTAAGACGCAGGAAATGACGTCACGTCCGCTCACTGATGCGCGCTGAAGCGCTGAAAAGTCTGTGTGTGCTCTCTCTGAGAACATATTTTACTCTAAAAAGTTCTTACACCAAGACTAATCAATTCTGTTACTTAAAGGGTCAACTCGGTTTATGAACTATTTTC
>JADLZN010009809.1:582220-629720 GCA_018155175.1 Sinocyclocheilus anophthalmus
GAGAGATGTGGTTTACTTCATGCCTGTGACGAATATACCTCCACCTGCACATACTACAACACGCCTCGTATTTCAAGGAATTCTACCTCTAGGAGTTTTAAAACGACGAATAGTTTTGAGGTAATGTAACAGTGAAAGTGTATATTAATTTGAACACACACACTCTCAAAACAAAGGCACAAAACCTGGGGCGGTACCCTTTCAAAAGATATGACTTTAGGTAATAAAATGCACCATTTTGAGGTGAATAAGGTACAGAAACAGTACTGGGTACCATCGCAGTGCGAGCTTCTGTACCTTTATTTTTTTTTCTGAGCAGGACAATGAATTGTAATGAATCATATATTTTATTAAAATTCAGAATGTAAGCTAAATGTGTTGCTCTTGATGCAAATACTAACATTTAAAATGTTGATGAAATCATTAACTCCTGTTGCATGTCTAGAATATGAGCGATATGCATGCGATATACGTGCAGTTTACTACTTCACATACATCCTCATTAACAAAACTGTCAGAAAACAAAGCAAAGACAACTGCACTCAGTACGTGTTTATTAAAAAGTGAACTCCGGGAGAGTGAGAATATGAGCCTCTGTGTTTATGCGATCAGTGTGGAGGAGCATTCAGAAGACCCGCTCTCAGGGGACTGTGGAGAGCTGGTTATGTATTGGCTGAAGCACGATGGAAGGACCGTAAGCACTGCTCTTCTGAACTTCTGTCCCACACAGGTGTAGATGATGGGATTGAGGCAGCAGTGGATTAATGCGATGGCTTTCACCCACTGCATGGCAAGAGCCAGACCATTAAACCATTCGCAAGAAAGCATGTAGCCCTTCGTCTGCAGGAACACGAGGAACGTGACGATGCTGTATGGAGTCCAGAAGAAGAAATAAACAGCCGGCACAGCCAGGAGGAGTCTGACGATGCTGTGGTTTTCTTCTGATTGAGCGCTGAGGATCCGGCAAAAGCAGAAGCTCGTGATAATCAGAGGCAGAATCAAGCTCAGGACGTTCAGGTACGTAAAGGACATCCAGGCTGCACCTTCAGGAAACTCAGATCCGCAGGACGCTTTGATGCTCTCCTTCACTTTGGCAAAAACAATATCAGGGAGGGACACAAACAGGCTGAGCATCCACACAAATAAGACCAGAGTCATTTTTGCAGGCCATTTTCTGGAACAGATGCTGTGTTTGTAGACGATGATGACGTAGCGATCCAGTGTCATGAGGACCATGAAGAAGACTCTGCCGTAGAGACCCGTCATGAAGAGACCGGTTACAGTGTGACACACGAACGAGCCAAAAACCCACTTGTCCACGGCACTGTGAGCCCAGACCGGGAGCGAGGCGAGACAGAGCAGGTCAGACACGGCTAGATTGAGCAAACACACGTCTGTCAGACTGCTTCTGTGACGGTGTCTGATCAGGACCCACAGGACCAGAGCGTTTCCCAGCAAACCCAGCGTGAAGACTGTGCTGCACAGGACGGGAAAGAGAAGCCCGCTGAAGGCCGTTGTGCTCTCATCTGCACACACTGATCCAGTCTCATCATAGCCGTCATAGTAGTCACTGTAGTCTGCTGTCGGAGCTTAAAGGACACACACACAACACACTGTTAGCTCATGCAATATAACATAGGCCTACTTATAATTATTTTATGATGTATTTTGAAATCTTTAGGTAGCAACACTTTATAATAACTTTCATTTATAAATCATCTAAAGTGGAAACTATTCATCATTTGCCAATGCTTATAAGTGTTTACTAGTCATTATTGCACGGCTCTGTGGAATACTCGATTCTGATTGGTCAGTCGCGACATTCCCTCGATAACAACGGGTAAACTTTTTCTGTGTTCAAAATGTGCAAAATGCATATAACGAGCGAGCACATCATGAATTCATCTTCCAAACCGCGTTGTTGTCTTATTCCGAATAAGTGCTTATATTCGGACTATTGTAGGCTGGTTGCTGCGGAGGAACACACACCTGCGTGAAGCGCCGGAGACATACACTTAGAGAAGTAGATCCGGTCGGAATGTTCCTCCGCGGGATGTGTGCAGCTCTGTTTATTAACCGCTAGAGCGTTACATAGTTACACAGTGCTGCTTTAAAGATGTATTCAAGTGTACAGCACACGCAGGAACTTGAACAGAACATCTTCTGGTCAGAGCAGGCATTAAGTGTTAACTGAGGACTTTGAGAAGATGTTTAAATGTTCACCTGTAATACTTGTTTCATGCTTAAATACCTAATGCTTCGTATTTTTACTTTTTAATAAACGCTTATTTAAAATTTTGTGAATATTGTGACAAAGATAATACTTAAAAAGTGGAACAACGAAAGTGAAACAAAGATTTGACTAACTACACAGCCGCCTGTAGTTTAAAATAAACAGTATTTTCATCTCAGAAGTAAATATGCATATAATGTACTTATTTGAACACGTTTTAAATCAAACCCACTAACGCCTCCCCCAATCTCATCCGTGTAATAAAAGCAGTATTTTGGCAGATGCTCTGCTCGCCTGTTGTGTTCCACAAGCGCTTCTCACGCGTTCATTTGCTTAATAAAAGCTGCTTTGAGATCGTGTTGACAAACGCTTATATTTTCCGCGAGACAAAGCTACACGAGCCGCAGAACATCCTTTGCGTACGATGCACCTGGTTGCCATGACAACCTCTGTTGCTGCTGAATATGTAATGATAGTAAAATCATCTGAATGGGTCACAGATTGTGCATGTGTAGGAGCAGCTGCATGCATAGACAGTTTAGTGACCTACCAGTTGCAGTCCCCGGGCCCTCGGTCATGGCTCTTGATTACAGCAGCTGAATCTGGGAAATCTGGGAAATCTGTGTGAGCCATCCTGTCTTTCAAAAAGCTGAACCAAACAGGAAAGTCCCAAAAGTCCCCAAACTCCGCCCACTTCTCGAAAAACACACTTTCACTCTGACAGAATTCCACTGCGTGCCAGCCGAGGCTGATTAGGACTGTTTTTACCTCCTTAAAACGAAATAGTGACAAAAATGATCAAATGAATCAATTTCCCAGATGGTACAGGACAGCTGCAGCCAATACATGCAAAAACAAAGTGACTGGTGTTACTTATTTGAAAATGTAACTACATTTAAAAAGTAGTTACTTGAAAAAAAGTAATCCGATTACGTTACTTGTACTGAAAGATCTTAAAGGTACAGTAGCAGAACGGATTTGATTCTGAGGCTCAGTGAGAGCCAGACTAGTTTTCACGGGACACATGCTACAGAATGCAGAAAGCAACACTGTAAAGACATGTTTCAGACTGATCTGGCCAAACCTGAGATGAACCACATTCAGCATCACTTTAAGGCACTACAGTAGACTTTATCTGAACCCTGACTATAATATCATAAAATATCATATTTGATTGTACTTTTGATTAATATGACTAAATATTAAATTGTAACGAAATTGCAGATCCATCACTGATTGTCAAAAGAATTCCAGCTAATTAGATTTCACGTAGGATTTCAGTCGTGGAAGTCTGATTGGTTGATAACTTTTGACAAGGTTTAGTCCAAGTGCCAAATAATTCTCTCCAGCGCACAGGACACGGTTTTGAGGCACACAACACACTCTACTCGCTCTCATCTGTCCACACACAAACACACACACCACACGAATCTCGTACTCCCCGTCTCTTCACACACCACCCACACTCGACTCTCTCTCACACACACACACCACCTCTCTGTCTCTCTCTTCACAACACACCACACTCTACTCTCCTCTCCACACCACACAACACTCTCTCTCTCCTCGTCACACACACACACACTCTCCTCTCTCACACACACACACCACACTCTCTCTCTCTCACACCCACACCCCCTCTCTCTCTCTCACACACACACAAAAACACACTCTCTCTCTCACACACACACACACGCTCCGCTCTCTCTTTCACACACACACGCCACTCGTCTCTCTCACACACACACACTCTCTCTCTCTCACACCCACACACTCTCTCTCTCTCTTTCACACACACACACACTCGTACTCTCTCTCACACACACACTCTCTCTCTCGCTCTTTTCACCCCACCCACACTCGTACTCCTCTCACACACACGACACACACTCTCGCTGCTCTGCTTTCACACACACACACACACACGCGTACTCTCTCACACACCACACACCGCACTCTCTTCTCTCTTTCCACACACACAACACTCTCGTACTCTCTCCACACAACACACACACTCTCTCTCTCCTCATTTCACAACACACACACTCGTAACTCTCTCAACACACACACACACACTCTCGTCTCTCTCTTTCACACACACACACACACTCGTACTCTCCACACACACACACACTCTTCTCTCTCTCACACACACACACACTCTCACTCTCTCTCACACGCACACACACTCTCTTCTCTCTCTTCACACACACACAACACTCGACTCTCTCCACACACACACCCCTCTCTCTCTCTCACACACACACACTCACTCACTTACTCAAACACACACACACACACACTCGTACTCTCTCTCACACACCACACACTCTCTCTCTCTCTTTCAGCAATCCACACCCACACGCGTGACTCTCTCACACACACAGACAACACACACACACTCGTCCTCTCGCACACACACACACACTCTCCTCTCTCGTTCACTACACACACACCACGTGCGTCTCTCCTCTCCACACACCACACATCTCTCTCTCTCTTTCACACACACACACCCACTCGTACCTCTCAACACACACACAACACTCTCTCTCATCTCTTTCACACACACACCACACACTAGCACTCTCTCCACACACACTACACACACTCATCTCTCTCATCTTTTCACACACACACACACACGGCCTCGGCACTCGCTCTCTCTCACACACACTACCTCGTACTCTCTCGCTGGCACAAACACACCCACACACCACCTCGCTCTCCTCTCTCTTCACACACACACCACACTCGTACTCGTCTCACACATCACACACACACCACTCTCTGCTCTCTTCACCCCCCCACACTCTTACTCTCTCACACAATCACACCACACGCTCTCTCTTCTCCTCTCTTCACACACACACACACACATACTCGCTCACACACACACACACACACACACACACACTCTCTCTCTCTCTCACCCACTCACTCACTCCCTCACTCACACACACTCCCTCACTCTCTCTCTCACACAACTACTCACTCACACTCTCTCACACACACACACACTCTCTCTCTCTGTTTCTCACACACACACACACACTCACTCAACTCGCTCACTCACTCACACACACACACACACACACACACACACACTCACTCTCTCTCTCTCACACACACACACACACACACACACACACTCTCTCTCTCTCTCTCACATACACACACACACACACTCTATCTCTCTCTCTCTCACACACTCACTCACTCTCTCTCACACACACACACACTCTCACTCTCTCACACACACACTCACACACCACCACACACACACACACTCTCTCTCTCCTCCTCACCACCCACCACACAATCTTTTGAATAGGTCAGTTTTTATTGTCCTGAATCTCCTCGGCGACTCCCAAAGAAAAAAACCACTAGAGACACACGATGCTTCAGGACGCTTCGACACTCGCTCATATAAACTCATGCAGTTTCTAAAAGTTCTCAAAATCACACTGTTGTTAAAAAGATGATTTGGTTCCTTGAAAGGTTCAGTTTTCTGCATGGGTTCAGTTCAGTGACGCTGATGTTTGATTTTGTGCCAACGTGACAACATTTGGTGCCATAATGTCCAAGCGAATCCATCAGGAAAGCACTCTTATTCCTGCAGGACTTCCAGAACCAATGCCACAATTTGGAACCCGTCCTAATGAAAATGAAGTGAAATAGATTCTTGGAAATCTTGGAAATGGATTCTTCCCTCTGCTGAGGTCGTCTGATCGTTACATTGTCTTGGAAAAACATCTTGCAACCTGAGCTACACGAGTGGCTGGTTAAACTCGTTTTGATGTTGGGAAACACTGAGTTTCAGACCCTTCAGGTTTGGTTTCAGGTTTCAGATTATGATCAATATTCCCACAGAAACTGTCATTTCAGGACTTCAGTTTAGCAAAAACAATGAGCACTTCATCTGAAATCATTCCTGCTTGAGGGAGCGATAATTCAACAATCTCTAATCTACTTCAAATGGTGAATAAAAAAAAATTGTGCATATAACTAAAGTGCATGCAGAATATGATTGTAGCTTCACCCGCTGGATGTTTGAGCATTAAACTAAGAATCGATTTGAAGTCGTCTCTATTCCCTCACACACTTGTGACACACTTCACCACATGAGCTACAGTCGAGTGAAACACCCTGAAAAACACTAAGAGAAGTTTGAGTCCTTACACTGGGATGAAAAACGTATTCATCAGATATTTATGGAGATGATGATCACACGTCTGTCAGTGCATCATAATTAAACCGCTCATCTCGTTTATTAAAGGTGAATTCAGAAGGATGGATGATGGGCACCTAAAAAGGATTTCTAAAAAAAACACAGTGAGAAAGGATGTTAAAATGCAGCATTTTACTCAAAAAAACACATTGTATAAAACAAAAAAGAAAAAGGAAAAACATGACGATGGCCTTCAGGACATTTGCTGACAGGCACTGTGAAGAATGCTTCATTTGCATGACAAAAAAAGAATGCAAATGATGTGAAGCAACTCTAGAGAAATGGTATAAAAATAACTTAAAACAATCACATGTGAGAGAGCGCCTTCGACAATATCAGAGGTGAAATGAGAAAAATGCATTAAGAAATGAGGCTCTCAGGCCCTGCAGATTCACATGATGAATGAAACGCTTCATATAAAGATCCTCCTGTAGATGAGTGTGCCGAGGACGATGAACGAAACCCAGGATGAAGCAGCAGCGGGGGATCCTGTAAACATGCGTGAACTGTCGAACGGACCGTTTGTAAAAGCGCTCGTGTTTCACCAAAGCTGCGTGTGAATGCAGTCAGTGCAACAGTGCCCCGCCGGCAGCCTGAGAATCCGCTGATCTGAGGATGAGGATGATGAAGATGATCGCAGTCTGGTGGTGGAGTTCTGCTGAAGGCATCCAGCTCGTGACGAGTCCATCAGCGGTGCTCCTCTACGGCCGGTGAAACCTGCCAGACACCGCATCAAAACAGCTGTGATGGTACATTACTTATGACCTGTAGCTGTTACAGATTACAAACTGTAGTTTGTAATATAATCTATTGGATTACACATATGAGGTAATGACTACTTTTGGACCTTTCTCATAAGAAAATATAGGGTACAGCGGGGCAAAAGGCATCTTTGATATTATGTTCATCTAAACCACTAGATAGCACAAACACGTAGCTTAGCACTTTCCAAAACAGCCGCTTTTCAAGATGCACCTGTATATTTGTCTGATCCTTGACGCGATCGCGCGCAGCAGCGCAAAGTCGATTCTGTGCTTACTTAAGTTTTAAAATGTTGTAGATTTAAGTAGCAAATTAGAATCGCTAAAATTAATGCATATATTTTAAGACAAAGGTCTTCTTTATGATTTCAGTTTTGTTTAAGATAATTAAAGCTACAGTCATACTAAATTAACGCACTAACTGTAAGTCGTGTTTGGGGTAAACAAGCCCCTGCTGTCGGGGCTAACAGTAATTAACATGATAATTAATAGAGGGCTGACTTTTCCATTTGTTGACATGACGTGGTTAGATTCAGATGTAAATATCATATATTATGTTGGGTGTCCATATTAGAGATAATCACCATGTTTAGAACGAAACCATCATATTTAAAAACATGATATTAATCATATCATATAATAAAATATCATTTGCTGTTACTACTGTAAATATATATTCAATTATTACTGGATCTCCTTCAGTGCTTTCAGAATCTTTACTTATTAAATGGAAAACGATGTTATTCTGTAATTTTTTTAAATATATATTTTTTCAATATTCACATTTTAAGACATTATATTTATTGAATATAAAAAATATTATATATTTTTTTTTAAATAAGCAATTCTTTGTTCTCCACATAAGACTCATGTAAGCATTACATCAAGTTTCCCAAACTGGGTGTGTGATGAAAACAATATTTAATTAAATCATAAGTTGTCAAAAATAAACGAAAACTTAAGTCATTTCAAAATAAAAACAATTGAAACACTTGAACAGTAAAGATATTTGGTTTATCTGCATGTCTTAAACGGGAGTTACCAGAGCAGAAATCTGAGGAGGAATGTGGCTCAGAGAACTGTGAATGTGTCGTTAAATTATTGAAATATTCTTTAAATGCCGTGTGGCCTCTTCATTTTCTGTGTAATTACTCGTGGCTGGTGTGTGCTAATGTATAAAAGCAGTAGAATTTTTTTAGATAGGAAATTATTAAGACAAATCAATAAATTATGAATAATTTGCTGCCATTGTGTGAATATGTAATCACGTAATCTATAAAAAAGTAACTAATCTGATTATAAGCATTTTAAAACATAATCTGATTACAAATAGCTCATTTTTGGAATCTGATTACGCAATCCAGATTTCATCTAATCTGCTCGGTCCCGAGCACCGGTCACCAATCACAGCAGTGAAAAATACAAATCACCCTCGTATATTTATACCATATGATATAGTTTAGCAATATTATTCCCCAATATCTGCACCACTGCCAAAGTGTAATCAAGTACAGTCAAACAACTATAAATGCTTGACAGACTCAATTTATATAAATCCACAAAAATGTTTTGTTCATACGTCCTTGATTTTTTTCTAACTTTGTGTCATCTTTGATGCCAAATTCATACATTTAATCAATTAATTCAGTTAGAATAATAAGACAACAACATTAGGCTGTTAACACTCAAATTAATCCATCTTAACACTGTAGAAGTGGCACAAAAGCTGCATCTGAAGTACCATTTAGATGTATTTACACAGATTGTTTAATGCAGCTCAGAAGTGGCATGAAACGCATTCATACTGCAGTTGATTTGGATTTTATGATATGATTTTGATCATCAGTTGTATGATACTTTACATATGAAACTTAAACTGCCAGTAAGTAGGTGGCGGCAAGTCACTGTCTTAATGAGTGAGTCACTGAATCATTTGATTTCAAAAGGACTGAATCATTCAGGAATGAAGCGAGTGACTGTCTGTATGATTGACTCATTGAATCATTCGCTCAACCGATTCACTCAAAATGCAAATCATGTGAGGAATGAAGCACCGCTGTGTGTGGCTCGGAGAAACACAGCAGTTCTGCTGGCTCTTTATATTGGTAAAACAGATTAAAACAGACAATAACGGGTATAAAATATCACTTGGGTGAACTATCCCCTTTAATATTAAATTAAAGATTTTTATACAACAGTTCAATATGCTTCACCTGGTCAGATGGCGGCTGGACTCGTGCACCTCCATCTCATTGCTCTTGAAATCATTCAGCTCTTTCCTGATGGCGGCCTGCAGCGACACACACACACACACACGCACATGCCACCACACACACACACGCACTACACCAGAGGACGCCACAAACACACGCACACACACACACACATGCACATGCACACACAAAGAAACACACAAACACAGAGTTCATGTGTCACTCCAGCTGCCTGAAGAGGCTCACAAACACAGTTTAGTCTTGTGTAAATCCTCACGTTGCTTCATTTATATAATGGAGCATCATTGAGTAACAGGAGCTCAGAGTTTTCATCTGAACAGGAGCACGTGTTGCTCAATGTGCCACCCGTCGATCAGTGGAGCATGATCACACACACCTGACGGTGGAGTTACCTGCCATTCACACACCTTACTCCGTCAGTTCTCTTCATTTTTATATTATTGATCATTTTAGTGACATCAACACATCTCTCCTCACAGGCACTTTCCCCACTGCATTCAAGCAGGCTCGGGTAACCCCACTGCTCAAAAAACCTTCACTTACAGATAGCTACAGACCTGTCTCTCTCCTTCCATTCATAGCGAAAACTCTCAAAAGAGTTGTTTTCAACCAGATACAATTTTTTCTTTCACAGAACAACAAACTGGATGCTAACCAGTCAGGTTTCAGGAGTCGCCATTCAACGGAGACTGCGCTACTGTCAGTCACAGAAGCCTTGCGGATTGCAAAAGCTGATTCCAAATCATCAGTTCTTATTCTGCTGGATCTTTCTGCTGCTTTTGACACTGTCAATCATCAGATCCTCCTGTCTGCCCTCTCTTCAATGGGCATCACAGGGATTCCACTTCGCTGGTTTCAATCCTATCTCACTGGTAGGTCTTTCAGGGTGTCTTGGGGAGGGGAGGTATCCAAAGCACATCAACTTGTCACTGGGGTTCCTCAGGGATCAGTTCTTGGACCCCTCCTCTTCTCCATATACACAACATCACTGGGTCCCATCATACAGGCACATGGCTTCTCCTACCATTGCTATGCTGATGACACACAGCTCTATCTTTCATTTCAACCAGATGATCCAGCGGTAGCTGCACGGATCTCAGGCTGCTTGGCGGACATCTCGGCATGGATGAAAGTATATCACCTACAGCTCAACCTGGCAAAGACTGAGCTTCTTGTCTTCCCTGCCACTCCAACTCTACAGTATGGTTTCACCATCCAGCTAGGTTCTTCTACAATTACCCCATCAACTTCGGTCAGAAATCTTGGTGTAACTATTGATAACCAGCTGACCTTCAAAGACAAAATTGCAAAGACCGCTCGATCTTGCAGGTTTGCATTGCACAACATCAGAAAGATCAGGCCCTTTCTAACGGAGCATGCTGCACAACTTCTTGTCCAGGCCCTTTTCATTTCTAGGCTGGACTACTGCAATGCTCTTCAGGTTGGACTTCCATCATGCACAGTCGAACCTTTACAAATGATTCAGAATGCAGCGGCACGACTGGTCTTCAACGAGCCCAAAAGAGCCCATGTTACACCTCTCTTCATCTCCTTGCACTGGCTACCGGTTGCGGCCCGAATCAAGTTCAAGACATTGATGCTTGCATATAGAACAGCCACAGGCTCAGCACCCCCCTACTTCCACTCACTACTACGAATTTACATCCCATCCAGAAGTCTGAGATCCGCTAGTGAGCGACGCCTCGTGGTACCATCACAGAGAGGCTCAAAATCACTTTCCAGAACATTCTCGTTCACTGTTCCTGGCTGGTGGAATGATCTTCCCACCCCTATCCGGAATGCTGAATCCCTGACAATTTTCAAGCGACAGCTGAAAACTCATCTCTTTCGAAGCTACTTGACTTCTTCATCATCTTATAAAAATTTATAAAAACCCCCCTCAAAAAACAAAAAATTCTCCTTCTCTTTCTAGCTTGTATTTATTTGAACAATGTCTAGAAACTTGGTATTACAAGCACTTCCGGTGTCTGTTTGTCTCTTTAAGAATCGCTTTATGTATCCCCCAATTGTAAGTCGCTTTGGATAAAAGCGTCTGCTAAATGACTAAATGTAAATGTAAACACTTTTGCACACAGCTTTGTTACCTAATTATTTTACTCCAATTACAAAACACCAGAACAGTGCTTAACATGTAACACTCAGGAAGTGTTTTTGCATTAGGATTTATGAATATTAAAGCAAACTTCCAACAGAATAAATCGTTTCATGTTTAGCTGATGTTTCTGTGAAGCAGCACTACTCTCTGAAGATCTGTTCTGTAGGATCTCGGTTTGTATTTGCCAAATGTGCTTTGCCTTGCTTCTTGCACCAAAATTAGTGATGCATCACTTTAAAAAATAAATAAAAATAAAAACATAATTTAAAAGTTTTAATTTAGCAAAAAGAAAAAAAAAGGAAAATAATTTATTTTATCAATTAATTAATCAAATATATTTAATAAACACAAATAAAATAAACGTTTAAATTGCACATGGCATTTCTTTTATCTCTTTTTAATATAATTATAATTCTATTCCAATTTATTGCTTAAATATATACATTTAAATGACAAATGACCTTTATTCAAACATGCATTAAATGTCAACAGATTCGGTAAAATATATAGATGTAATACTGCATCTATTTATCAAATGCTCCCCTCTATAGTTATTTTTTCTGCTAAGTGATCGATTCATCCCTCCTTGAAAATACCTCCTTTTTTTTTGAGGTAAATGTGATGTTACGTGACATTATTGATCTCACCTTTATTTGACCCTCTAACTCTACACTTTCTATTCTAATTCTACTTTATCTATATTAGGGCTTGTTTATTCATCTTTAAAAAAACAAAACAAACACTAGCTTTCTATTTTTCTATTCTCTATCTTGTTTTTCTTTTGTTTGGTGTGTGTTTGTGTGTGTGTGTGTATGTGTGTTTGTGTGTTTATATATGTGTGTTGTGTGTGTGTGTAATATATAGATTTTTAATATACTTTATTTTAGTTTGTCTATCAGTAAATGTTAAGTTTTGAAATTTTGTTGTATGCATTTGTCATTTTTATTTAATTTCTTTATTTTTAAAATGTGTATAAGTAGTATTTATAAAGTTTTAGCTTTTAGTTTTGAACTGTTTTTAGTTGTTTTAATGCTACAGTTGATTGCTTCTGTTGTCCTCATTTGTAAGTCGTTTTGGATAAAAGCGTCTGCTAATTGACTAAATGTAAATGTAAAATGTCAAGCTGTTTTATTGATGGTTGAATCACTGATTGATTCGGTGATTCAGGACTGATTTCAGCGAGTTGTTCTGTTTCTGCTGTTCGTTCATGTTTATTTGCTGCTGTAACTAGTAGTAAAGAGGAAGAGATGATCGCTTCACTACAGCATCTGTCAGCACACATTAAAGAGCAGCAAAAACACATTTACTCATTGAAAGCGGACACATTGTTTCTTATCAAAAAGGGACAAATAAAAAAGCTTATTGTGATTATTGAATGGCAGGAGCTACAAATAGAGTTTAGTGAAGTATTTGTAAACTGAAAACAGAGTAAAAGATCTCTGTACAAAATAATTAAGTTGTCGAATGTCGGTGCATCACTAATGAAAATCACAGTCTAAGCCCTCCAGATGTGACGGTTCTCTCAGTAGCGGACCGATCACATCTCAGCCATCAACACTCATCTGACTCGCCTTGTCGGCCGCTGTGAGTCTCGTCCAGGGTTTGTCGGTGCGTCTGTCGTAGTCCTGAGCATCTGCCACCTCCACGTAATCACAGAAGCAGATCAGGATCTTAGCGTGTCGCAGCTCCTCCACTGTAGGCCTTTGACTCAGCTGAAACACCACACACACTCAGCACGTTATAAACACACATCAACACACACACACACTCTCTCTCTCTCTCTCTCACACACTCTCTCTCTCTCACACACACACACCCTCACACATATTAACACACACATATACTGTGTGTATATATATTTATATATATACACACACACACACACTCCCTCAATCACAATCACACGCTCCCCATCATACCTTGCGTGAGAGTCGGCGTCTGATCTCTCTCTTCTCCTCCATCTGCTCCTGCTCATTACGAGCTGTGGGACAGGAGCAGGTCAGAGGTCAGAGGTGTTGAGTTCACATCAGCAGATTCAACACACATACGGTGTTAAAGGCTGAAGCAAGATCACTGCACATTACAGTCAACATGAACTGCTGTGAGGATCTGATTTCATCCACAAGGAACAGACTGCATCATGGGAAGTGGGCTGTGGTGTGTAAGTGTCTCTCTGGGTTCTGGACTCACGTTTGAGGATGTTCCTCTGCTCCAGCTCTTCAGCCGTGGGTCTCTGACTCAGTCTCCTGTTTCGACACACCACACACACACACACACCCACACACACACACACACACACACACGTCAAAATCAAAAGAAGCTCCAGAATGAGTTAGGCCTATTTGAGCTTACAAAAAAGCATGGGACCAAATGAACGATTCTAGAGGTTTAAGACACTCCAGGTGAAAACAGGCAAACATTTGAACCAATAGATAAAACCATTATTCCCCAGTTCTCTGAAATGTTATTTTTAAATATGCAAACTAGGCATTGTCTAAATAAATATGCACTAGTTTGCATAAATGTATTGATCATAAATCTGAACACTGGATAAAGCCAGGTTCAAAATTCTTGTTTCGTTTTGTTGACATATTAGAGTTAAAGGGTTTTACAGGGATGATTTTAGATTTCTCTTTTTATCACTTGAAGAATCAGAAAATACTGTGAACAGACAGGAAACAAACACTTAAATGTGTATTTTGGATGTTTTGTGTATGGAAGTGCGTGTGTGAGTGCGTGTGTGCATGAGTGTGTGTGTTAGTGAGAGAGTGCATGAGTGTGTGTATGAGTGCATAAGTGTGTGTGTGTATATGAGTGTGTGTGTGTGAGTGCATGTGTGTGTCTGTGAGAGTGTATGAGTGTGTGTGTGAGTGCATGTGTGTGTGCGAGTTCATCGCGTGTGTGTGTGGGTGCGCATGTTGCGATGCATGTTGTGTTGAGGCATGAGTGTGTGTGTGTGAGAGAGATGAGAGAGCAGTGTGTGTGGAGTGCATAGTGTGTGTGTATCTGCGTGTGTGTGTGTGAGTGCATGTGTGTGTCTGTGAGAGAGTGCATGTGTGAGTCTGTGAGAGAGTGTATGAGTGTGTGTGAGAGAGTGTATGAGTGTGTGTGTGAGTGCATGTGTGTGTGTGTGGGTGCGAGTGCATGTGTGCGTGTGAGTCATGCGTGTGTGTGTGTGTGCGAGTGCATGTGTGCGTGTGTGTGTGTTAGAGAGAGAGTGTGTGTGTGAGTGCATGAGTGCATGAGTGTGTGTGTGTGTGTATATGTATGAGTGTGTTGTGAGTGGATGAGTGCATGTGTGATTTTTGTGTGTGTGTGTGTGTGGTGTGTGTGGGTGTGGAGGTGGCTGATTGCTTTGTAAGCCGTGTGAGTTTGGTGCCGATGAGCTGTCTGGACTGCAGTCGCTCCTCATCTGTCTGTACAGGTAAGATGTTCTTCTCCTGCAGATCTCTCTGAGACGGTCTGTTACTCAGCTTCACTGCCAGAGAATCCTTCCTCAGGATCTTTAGCGCCAGAGTGCCTGAACACACACACACACACACACACACACACACACAATGAGCTCTGACTGCCTCATTACAAAACGAGAACTAGAACAAATCAATGAGTCTGCCGTATCCCAGCAAACACAAACGGTTTCAAGACTAACTTGTAAAGAGCGAATCGTCGTCATCCTCCTCCTCCTCTTCATCTTTATACATGCTGGGCAGGTCCTCATAGTCAGACTCGTTGGGGATGTTCTCTTTATCATCGTCGCAGTCGATCACCACGGCCCGGAGTGGAGCGCTGTACTGACCCGGGTGAACCGCAGAGCTGCAGGAACACAACACACCAGCGGTCATGTGACAGCGGAGACGTCTGGGTCAAATACTCACAAAACCTCTGCCACACACACTTCATACATCCACTAAACACGGAGACTTCAAACCTGATGAAGAGCTGTCAATTAATCAGTGTTTTAAACGAATCGGTTGAGTGAATAATTCAATGACTCACTCATACAGTCACCTACTGGTGTATCTGTGTAACTGCAGAAAGAGTCTGTAATGTCCAACCCCTCCACTAACACACAGACTGACAGTCGCTCTGAACACAGACGAAGGCAGAGACGCAAACAGTGAAACATTTCAGTGCTTCAGCACTGTTAGACGCTGATAATACTGTAATTGTTGTTTTAATGACGTGGAAGCTGACATCGAGTAGGTCTCTCACTTTGTAAAACACAAACAAAAACACACATTCTGAGACAAAATACCTTTGAGGATGTTTTTGTCTTTCATATTTATATCATATGATGTAGTTGAGCGATATCACACAAGCGAAAGTGCCGTTTTCCCTAAATATCTGCACAACTGCAAATATGATACTTGTTTTATACAACAGCTCAATATACAAAAAGTTGTTCCATTTTACTAACAAAAATACTTTGAACAAAGGCAGAGCAGAATCAGTTGAGTGAATGTTTCAATGACTCAATGACTCACTGCATTAAATAGTCAGTGTAAAGAAAAAAAATCAATTTAAGGGAGCAAATATCAGCTCTTAATGGAAAGTTCATTTCTGTCATTGCTGTAATGAATACAAAGAACATGAGTCAGCTGTCCACGACAGGCCTGGAAAGCCAAGATACATCAAAACACACTCCGAAAATCAGGAATATTCTGACACTGGATTCAGTGCTGTATGCTGAGAAACGATAATGATCTTTTGACATATAAGAGCGTGTTGTACTATACAAATATAGACTCTTGCAAGTTTCAGACCTCAGAAAAAACTCCTCACTGCAAAAAGAGCATTCGTTAAAAATAAGTCACTAAAGGGGTCTGAAAAGTCACTAAATCTAGCAACAAAGTCACTAAGTTGGCAACACCGTGAAAGTCCATTCTGCAAATATGATCAAAAATGCTGATGCTTTTTGGCTATAAAAAAAAAAAACACTGATGAGGAAAGAGTTCAAATGTAATTTAAATAAAAACAATTAATTCAATCCATTTTTAAAAATGTTATTCCTCATCCTGCCTTAATGTTTTCTCCAAACAATGTGCAATTTGAAGGCTATGAAAACAAATCTAGAGGTTATGCTATACAACATAAAAAAAAGGTTCAATATAAACATTACATTTTAAAACAAAAACAGCTGCTTGCTTACCATTTTACACCAAAAATTTAAATCACAATTAGAAATGAGAATAAAACACGCAAAAAGTAGTTATATTACATTTATATTTATCCATTAACTCCCTTTACTCTTACCGTTCCCTTTAAAATACAATTACTTGCGTTATATGTAGAATTATTGCATTTAAAAAATGTGAACTATTGCACTTTCTTCTACAGTTGTCTGTGTTTGATGCGCATGCAGTCATTCAGTGAAGTCTGTGAAGATATCAGGACTCGCCTGTGTGCTTTAAACAGCACATGTATCTGACAGGACAAGCTGCACTGAACTATGCTTATCAGTTAGTTTGAAGCCTTCTCACGTTTAGGTCACTTTTCCCGCAGCACAAAAGCAGTCATAAGGGTCAATTTTTCGAAATTGAGATGTATACATCACCAGACACATGCTGAATAAATATATTTCATTGTGTATTATGGTTTTTTTTAGGTTCGGAGAACAATTTTGGCTGAGATGCAACTATTTGAAAATCTGGAATCTGAGGGTGCAAAAAAATCTAAATATTGAGAAAATCATCTTTAAAGTTGTTCAAATGAAGTTCTTAGCAATGCATATTACTAATCAAACATTAAGTTTTGATATACTGTATTTACGGTAGGAGATTTACTAAATATCTTCATGGAACATGATCTTTACTTAATATCCTAATGATTTTTGGCATAAAAGAGAAATGTATAATTGTGACCCATACAATGTATTGTTGGCTATTGCTACAAATATCCCCCAGCGACTTAACACTGCTTTTGTGCTCCAGGGACACATATCTGGCTGTGTGTATTTTTTCATAGAAACTCATGATATACTGCTGTACAGTGATGAGAGCAGCAGGAGCTTTCCGTGCACAGCATGCAGACGCTGTGATAATCAAATACAGTGTTGATTCTTTGCATGATGCATTCTAATAGATTATTAGATGAGACGCACCTGTCGAGTCTCTGCATGGCGAGCGCCAGCGCCTTCTGCAGCTCGTCAATGATACGGTTCGACGGGTGACTGTACTGAGAGAACGACAGCGGCGTGGCCGAGGACGAGTACAGCATCAGCTTCTTAGGAGGCAGAGGAGGAGACGGCTTTCCCTGCAGACACGACGCCTTCAGCGGCTGACACGAGTCTGGACACAACACACACACACACACACGACCATCACAACCGTAATATAACATTCTCATCAGCTGAAATATAATAAACATGAACTGAAAGATACAATATACGTGACCCTGACCATAAAACCAGTCATAAGGGTCAATTTTTCGAAATTGAGATTTATGCATCATCTGAAAGCAGAATAAATAATCTTTCCATTGATGTATGGTTTGTTAGGATCGGACAATATTTGAAAATCTGGAATCTGAGGGTGCAAAAAAATCTAAATATTGAGAAAATCATCTTTAAAGTTGTCCAAATGAAGTTCTTAGCAATGCATATTATTAATCAAACATTAAGTTTTGATATTTTTATGGTAGGAAATTTACTAAATATCTTCAAGTAACATGTTCTTTACTTAAAATCCTAATGATTTTTGGGCATAAAAGAAAAATGTATAATTGTGACCCATACAATGTATTGTTGGCTATTGCTACAAATATCCCCCAGCGACTTAACACTGCTTTTGTGCTGCAGGGCCACATATGCTAAATAAAATTATTTTATTTTAAGCTGTTAAAACCACATAGACATATAAAAAAAAAAACTAATAGAAAGGACAAAGCCCACAACACAATTATCACTTCATAGTTTTATTATACTATATTTTTATGGAGGGACAGAAGTCTCTCGCGTCATTACATATCTTTGTAGGGACTCTGGCATGTTGTTTGACAGGATATTTACGACCCAATAAAGAAAACTGAAGGAAAAAAAATACATAATAAAGTTTCTCTACATTTAAATGGTCTAGGAAGCACAGTTTGAAATACCGCTTCAAACAGATTCACTACTTTATTACTCTTATAAAAAAAAACCTTAAGGCTTGAAACCGCTCTGCTCACAACACTAATTACAAAATGTCTTTTACTGTACTTTCTGACACACTGTATAAAGTTGCCTGCTCTTCCTCAGTTTTCAGTCAAACATTCCTAAATCAAGACACGTTTACTGGAGAAGCAAAGGTACAGAAGAGAGAGCTGTCTTGATTGCTGAGAAATTTATCAAATGAAGTTAAGTTTATGATTAAAACAAGAGAACAACGTATATCCCCATGCAACACTCTTAAAGGAGACATATTATGCCTCTTTTTACAATATGTGATATAAGTCTCTGGTGTTCCCAGAATGTGTGTGTGAAGTTTCAGATCAAAATACTCCACATTTATTATATCATGTTGAAAATGCCTATTTTGAGTGGAAGCATAAACACGCAGTTTTTTTGAGTCTATCTCTTTAAATGCAAATAAGCTGCTGCTCACCGCCCCCTTTTCCAGAATACAGCTGCACCATTACAGCTTGGACCTGCTAAAAAACATCTGTTTTGTTTCTGATTATCATGTTTATCGTGCTGAAATAATGCGTTTTTTTTAACCTATGAGTTTAAACGTCTCTGATATAGGGTTTTCCTCTGAGCGCACGCATCTGAAGCACACCCCAGAAAGCGGCTGTCAAGCTGCGAGCACTACTAAAGCTCTCTTTCACACACAAGTTTACGTTGAAAACACACATGATTTACAAAAACAGTGGGTTATGTCTGTGAGGTAAACAGCTGGGAAATAAATCGCATGTTTATTTTAGATCTGTGTGGCAGAAGCGATATACAGTAGCCGAAATAAATCAATAAATCACTGCTGTCTTGTCTCCTCTGAGGCAGGGACTCTAAACAGTGTTCTGTGCTCAACTGTGCAGCCAAACACAGAACAGTTAACAAGTTTTGCTATGGCATTAGAGCTGGTACACCGTTGTCGCTTGCGAAAACACAATGACGGCGCCTTGGGCATAAACTTACAGATTAAGGGGCGGTAATATTATAATGAGATCCCTTTGCCACGTCACCAAGCGAGCGAAATCAGACGCGCTGGTTTTCTCAGACGCTTGCAGAAAAAGGTTTACCAAAACAAAGTTACTGGGTTCATCTTTTTCACGTTTCCTTGGTTGGCAGATGCACCGGAGACCTGATTATAGCACTTAACACCTGGAAAAGTCAGATTTTCATGATATGTCACCTTTAATTCAAGGGGAAAACAAGCTTTCATTCCACATTGGCAGTTTATTATTCTTGTTTTAAGCAGAACCTTACTTAATTTTGTTCACTTTCAGTCTTATTGGTTTAAAACAACATGGTTGCAAAGACTATTTTTGCTTCAAATCAAAGTGTTTGATGTTGTAAACAATTGGAGCTGTCGAGCGGATTCATGCCCGAATTTTCAAAATCTTCATCATGACATCTGAGTGTCTGGAGGTGTTTGTTTCTCACCTGTGCTGTGATTGGTCAGTCTGGAGGTGTTTGTTTCTCACCTGTGCTGTGATTGGTCAGTCTGGAGGGGTTTGTTTCTCACCTGTGCTGTGATTGGTCAGTCTGGAGGTGTTTGTTTCTCACCTGTGCTGTGATTGGTCAGTCTGGAGGTGTTTGTTTCTCGCCTGTGCTGTGATTGGTCAGTCTGGAGGTGTTTGTTTCTCACCTGTGCTGTGATTGGTCAGTCTGGAGGTGTTTGTTTCTCACCTGTGCTGTGATTGGTCAGTCTGGAGAAGGGTTTGGGCGGCAGGGCGGGAGGCTGTTTGTGGATGAGCTGAGGTTTGGCCGGTGTTTCCTGAAGGTCACTGGGGAAGGTGACGGTTTTCTTGGGAGGAAGCGTGAGCGACTTGAGCGTGTTGTCCTGAGCACATACTCCTCCGTCCAAAGCCGTGCGGAACTCAACGGCGACTGAGAGAACAAAGCATTCATCACCATTAGAAACACGAGGAACATCATCTGTCCCATGAGCCTCTACTGTCCTGCTAACTCTGAGGAGAAAGAGAGCTGGACGCAGCAGAACAAAGCACATTATTCAGCTCATGAAGCGCCTCGTTATCGGAGCTGAACTTATTAAAAACAGGCGTTAGCTAAAGCAGCGCTTTCATGTGCTGTAATTATCTCTGAATCCAGCTCGTGACTCCGCTGATGTCCTTCAGTACCATCATTACACTGCAGATAGACACTGATCACTCGAAAGATATTTAAGCATTTTCCTTCATCAGATATTGGTTTTGTAATATCCACACCACTGATAAACGGTAAACAACAAACACATTCAAAAATGTGTCCGATGACGATGAGACGTTCGTCATTTGTCAATAACTGTAAAACACTAAAAATAGTGCATCAGCAGCTGTTTCATAATCTGATAAAAACATGAATAATTCTGATAACATGCCATTCGAGATGGACTCCACAAATGCACAATAAAGCATATTTTGATTGTGACCATGATTTCAGCTTCTCTCGATTTATTATGCATTATTATTATAATATCTGCGATATTCGCCCACTGGTTATTTATCCTGAAAACTTTTTAATCTGGCATTTGTGTTATGTTGCATTGGTAAAGAGCCTCCACAAGCTTTCATTTTCTCGGTTGCCAGATCTCTCGAGTTTGAATCCCCAATCAGAGCTTTTCTTTTATATATTACATATATTTCCTGCCCAGTGGTTTACTTAATCTTCCCAACCTGGCAACCATTTGCACACGCTGTCTCTACATTACAGAAAAAGCACTGATGAGCTGAAAACACATGCACATTTGAGTTTAGTGATATATTCTGCTGTCTGTTTTCTTTCACGCAGACACTGGCAGACAAACCATGCGAGCTGATGTTCTGTTGATTTGTGCTTATGTGAACGTCCAATAATTCTGATGAAACGTAAAACTAAAAGGACAATAATGTGATTTATCATTATGATTATATTTGAGCAAAATAATCATGATTAACAGTTTAATCAGCCTGTGTGTTTCGTCTGTTTCTTCTCGGAGTGTATAATTATTCCAGTGAACACGGAAACCATCATTTTACCGCAGTTTAAAATATATGCAATGCTCATTCTCGTTAAGTTGTCCAGTGCAACATTAGACTTTGTTCATTTATTTTGCCTATAGTTAGCATTTTTGTTGTTGCTGCTGCGGTTTTAAAAATATTTGTTTTTATTATTGTGATATGAAATCAATTTAACAAAAACAAGTAAAACAAATAAATATTGGTTCTGTATATCTGATATTCTGCATGATGATCAGGAATCGGAGATCAATCACACCACGGTAATAAAGCTGCTCATGCAGATAATGTTTGAGTAATGACGCTGTGAGTTAATGATCCACACACACACACACACACACCCAACACACCACACCACACCCCCACGCTCACACACACACACACACACAAACTCTCTTTCTCTCACACACACACACACACAAACGCTCACTCACACACACACAAACGCTCACTCACTCACACACACACCCCACAAACCTCACTCCAATCACAATCCCACACACACACACACACACACACAAACCACACTCACTCTCACACACACCCCGCACGCTCCAACACACGCCACACACGCTCCACACACACACCCACACAAACGCTCCCTCACACACACACACACAACGCTCACTCACACACACACACAGCACACACAAACGCTCACTCCACACACAACACACACAAAAAACGCTCACTCACTACACACACAACACACCATGCTCACGTCTCTCACACACCCAACACACACACACGCTCAATCTTACTCTCACTCTCACTCTCACTCTCACGCTCGCTCACTCTCACGCTCGCTCACTCACTCTCACGCTAATTTACTCTCACTCACTCACTCACACACTCACTCTCACACAAAAAAGACGCTCACTCTCACCACCTCACTCTCACACAAACACACGCGCACGCTCCACATCTCCACAAGATCAACCGCTCACTCACAGCACACAACCTCACTCTCACTCTCATCACTCTCACGCTCGCATTCACTCTCTCACGCTCGCTCACACTCACTCTCGACGGTCGAAACCTCATCACTCTCCCGCTCACTCACTCTCACGCCCTCTCACACCCGCTCACTTCTCACACATGGAACTCTCACCTCACACGACCACCCAGCACGCTCACGCTCACTCTCCACGCATCACTCACACACACAAACGCTGCACTCTCACTCTCACTCTCCCTCACTCTAAACTCTCAACCGCTCCTCACTCTCACGCTCGCGCACTTCACTCTCATGCCCTCACTCCATCTCCGCCTCACATCTCACACCCGCTCATATCTCACACACGCTCACTCTCAACACACACACACACAAGCTCCTCACCACAACTCACGTCACACGCTGCACACTCAACGCTCACACTCACACCGCACTCTCACTCACATCGCTCAACTCACTCACACTCACACACAACAGCGCACCAAAAGAATGATCCCACTCTCACCCCCTCGCACACAACACACGCTCACACACACACACGCTCACACACACAGTCACACCTCGCACACGCACACGCACACGCACACGCTCACTCGGCTCACACGCTCTCTCTCACGCTCTCTCTCACGCTCTCTCTCACCCTCTCATCCTACTCTCACCTCACACGCTCACGCTCTCTCTCAACCCTCCTTCGCTCCACCGCTCCTCTCGCACTGCTCACTCTTCACACGCTCACAACGCCTTTTTTTCTCTCTCGCGCGTCCAATCACACGCTCACGGATCGCTCTCACGTCTCACATCTCAGCTCATCACTCTCACCGAACGCTCACCTCTCACTCTCACGCTCTCTCTCACGCTCACTCTCACACGCTCACGCTCTCTCTCGCGCTCACTCACGCGCTCACTCACAACCCCACGGCGCTCCCGCGATCACGCTCACTCCACGCTCCATCTCACTCTCACGCTCACGTCTCACGCTCACTCTCGACGCTTCTCAACACGCTCACACGGGTCATCAACCTCCCACACTCACTCTCACTACAGCTCACACACCTCACACACTCTCACTCTCTCACACACGCTCTCACACGCTCATCTCACGCTCGCACCGCTCACTCTCACGGCTCTCAACACGCTCCTCTCCCTCACGCTCACACACGCTCACTCTCACGCTCTCACACTCTCACTCTCACGCTCTCATCACCCCTCTCACACGCTCACTCTCACAACCTCACTCTCACACGCTCACACACGCTCAACGTCACACCTCTCACACACCCACTCTCACTCTCACTCTCACCTCTCTCACCTCTCACTCTCACCTCTCACGCTCCTCGCACGCTCACACAGGACGCTCACTCGCACGCTCTCTCACACGCTCACTCACACACACACGCTCACACTCTCACACACACTCACTCACCGGTCCTCAGTCTGTCCTCAGTGGTCCGCTCACAGTCAGACGGCAGTCCGTTCTCCGCTCTGGAGTCTGAGCCAGAACAAACACACGTCAATCACGTTTATAATCTTTCCTGAGCTGCACTTATAATGCTAGCAGGATTTTCACATCAACTAACAGACATCATTTAGAAATAAAATGTAATTTTAACCTTTTATTTTGAACACTGTTAAATATGGAAGCCCATTTCTGCCACTGGATTTTAAAAAAAATTTAAAAAGTAATTGTGACTGTTAATCTCACAATTCAGACACAATTCAGACACAATTCAGAATTGTCTCCTTTAAGCCTTCAGTGTAATCGCTGCTGCTGTGATTGGCTGACTCTCTGCATATCAAATAATACATGTGGAGCTCTTTGGAAAATGTTTATGAGATGAAATGAGATGAGCTAACGGTGAAGAGTGCTGATTGTCATGTTATACCCAGATCTGCTCTCATAGACGATCAGTCTACTGATCTCACCACTGCGGCTCCATTTCTGCTTTCATCATAGAAGAGCAGAAAGTAGAAATGTATTCCTTTTTTAGCAGCAAGGAAATTTTGAGTTCTGCAATGCACAGCATGTTTTTATAGCACAGTGACTGCTTATGTCAAAAGTTTGTATATGTCTCAGTTAGTTATTAAATTCATAAAGAATGCTATGTGGAAAGTTAGGAATCAGTAGACATGACTATTTTCTAAATGTAAAATAATGTTTATATTACTGTATGCATTTCAAACTGTCTGTGAATATGACGTATGTATTAGCCACGCTGTGCAAGTGCCCTACAAAACACCCTGATATGATGCATTACGAACCGTTACTGAAAAACATAAAAACAGATATGAGATAATGGGTCGGTGCTTCACCAAACAGAAACTGATATGAGACACTGAAACAGCATGAAGCTCAGAACCTCTCTCAAAGATCTCCTTCAGCACTCCTCGCTTGATCAGCTCCTCTCGGCTCTGACGCACACACATCTTCCTCTCCAGAGCTGAAAACACACACAAACATGAGATGTCTCTGATTGAGAGTTTAGAGGTTTTTATCCAGTCAAAGCTCTTTTAGTGTAAGTGCTTCAGCTGGAGCTTCTCGTGTCAAATCTTACTGATTGTGATCAAGTAAAGACAGAATAAACTGCAGTAATATCTTCCAGCCTGACCACTTACTCTACTGCACTACCTGAAGCAGCTCAGCTTTACTTTATTTCTCCATCAATCATGTTTTATAAGTCCTCAAATCGATCCCAGTATCTTTTGATGAGCGTGTGTTTCCAAAGCTTACCTTTCACTGTTTCCTCAGTGGGAGGATGACTTCACAAGCCTCCAGACATCTCACACTCTTCTGAGAGCCTTTATTTATTCAGCTCTCTCAATCACTGTCATATCTGTTTGGAGCATTTCAAGCTCATCAATCTTCTGTATCTCAAACAAGCCAGCCCGTCACGCAACAGCAACACTTAGGTCGCTGGTTCAATTCCCAGGAAATTGATAAACTGATCAAATGTAAAGCTTGAATGCAAAGCAACTTTGGGTAAAAGTAAATTACAAAAACAAGTTTTCTTTCACCTTGCCAGATTTTGTTCTGTTTTAACTAATAACTCGCTGTCATTTTTGTTCAGTAAACTCAGAAAAACTAGACGTTACAATCTCATTTGCATCTCCGAGTAAATTTATCTACATTTGGACTAAAAAAACAAACCTTAGGCAGAGAGTCAGGCTTTGTAGTGCATCGCCACCTTGTTAATCCAACGCTTTTAGATTTTAAAAGACTTTTCTTTCTCCACTCAATGGCCTTCATTGTGAAGGGTGAATTAAGAAACTTGGTAAGCAAAAACCCTTTTGGGCCCCCTTGCCGCAGTTTTCTCTTCATTAACACACTGCACTCAAGAGACACAAAGACGTACTTCTTACATAATATTTGTTGGTTTTTTGCCGATGCTGCTTTTGCTCAACTGGAGGACTGACCTTCCAGCAGAGAAATTAATACAACCCAACTCTTTGCAAATTACATGAAATTTCTGTAGTCAACAGTACAGCGCAAGCAACCAAGGTCATGATTTGATTCCCATGAATGCATGACTGATTAAATCTGAAAGCATTGCCACTCCACTGGATAAAAGTGCCTGCCAAATGCATGAATCTAAACGTACATTTTATTACGTATTTGCAGTGTTGGGGGTAACGCATTACAAGTAGGGGTGTGCGATATTGACAAAAAATTATATCTTGATATTTTCTGGGATTTTATCGATGACGATAATTAGAGTATATTTTGCTGAGTGTGTTATTGTGCTGATATCTTAAGGACTGCCGAAGACAGCTGACTCCTAAAGTTTTTCATATTCTGTGTGGTGGTCAGTTCATACTGATAGAAATTAATCTTTTTCAATCCGTTTAAAACTGATTTTTTTTGGCATTTTTGCTTTTTAACCTTTATAAAGCCATTTTTTCTAAAAGTGTGCATTATCTTTTGAGTCAAATTCTTACATTTAATCAGGGAATTAGAATAATAAGACATTTGGGCTGTTAGCGAGCAAATTAAATCAACACAGAAGCTGCATCTGAAGCTGCATTTAGATGTTTACACACATGTATTTTGTTTAATGCAAGACACGAATGCATTTAACCTGCAATTACAAATGCATAAATAATGTTTTGATATATTAAACAAAACGTTGATACTGATATTTTGAAATTATTAAAATAGGAAAAAAAAAAAAAAAAAAAAGAAAGCAAAAGGAATGTGAAATGAAGCCGCCAGCAGGTTGGCACGAGGCACTGTTCATCATGATCATTGCGATTGAAAACCGATCATTAACGCTGATTCATATTCAGAACGAAACCCATCGTGTTGCGTCAGAACCACAGAACAGCTCTGTTGCTGTATTCTGTATTTTTTTTTGGCGAAATAGAGCAAAAACAAGCAGTATGGTGTCTAAAACGTAAGTCTCTTAAAACTTCTAGTTTATTGAACTGTTGTAAAAAATCACATTTGTAATCATGGTAATTTTTGTGGATAAAAACGCACTCGCACTCTTTGTGCGATATTGATTAACTATATGAGATTATATAAATATATACATTTTCTGTCCCTATATCTTCATTTTTGTGAGCATTCTAAATGCATTTTAATAAACTGAATAATGCAGTGAAATAACGCGCACTATTCGAGCTTCCTGTTATGTATCGTTGCTCGTTAGGGGTGTTTTTCATGGTTTTGCAAATACTCGATAATGTGCAAATCGCACAGGCCGGTAAAAAACAATTCGATCTATCACAGACATATACTGTATAATCGCACACCCCTAAGTACAAGTAACGTGAGTTTACGTAATCAGATTACTTTTTTCAATTAACCTTACCTTTTTTCAATTTACAAGAGAAGATCGGAGTTACTTTTTTCAAATAAGTAACGCAAGTTACTTTGTTTCCAATTTATTGACTGACAGCTCTGGTGTCCCCATGTTGAGAGAAATTAGAAGATGTTACTTTAGTTCTAAAATAAATATGAATATGCAATAATTCATCTCACTCCAACAAAAAAAACACAGATTCAGTATTCCTCAAAATGAATAAAAATATGCAAACTCAGAATATGAGACGCAAACCTGCAATAATTAATTTTAAACAACACAAAATCCTTTATGTATTGTAATCCCATTCCTAGTTGCGTCTGAGCTTCTGCTGATCCCAGTTCAACCGTACTCATAGCCAAATTAACGCTAGAACCAACATTCGTGTGTCTTTGTTTATTGCTGAAGTGTGTTGAAATGTCTTCTTCTGCATTCTACTGTACTCTCCCCCTTCAGCCTGAGGCTTATTCATTTCACTTTTGGTGTGAAGAGGCTTTTATATTTGCCAAAAATATAACTTTTTTATTTTAAAAACAAACAAGCAAGCACTGTCCAGATTTAAAAAGTAATGCAAAAGTAACGTAATTAGTAACTTTTTTTAATGGAGTAATGCAATATTGTAATGCATTACTTTTAAAAGTAACTTTCCCCAGCACTGCGTATTTGTCTTAATATATGGAGTATATTTAACAGAAATATGCATTTACCTGTTGACCTCTGCATGAACTTCTCGCTCTTCTTCTTCCTCCACTTCCAGGGTTTGAAGAGGCGTCCCAGAGAGGCGAGCCTGCTCCTGCAGTGTGATCCGGACCCCAGGGACTCGGAGTGAATGGAGGCCAGGTTCTCCACCTCCTCCGCTGTAGAGGAACAGAGTCTCAAGCTGATGCGCCAGAACCAACAGCTTCACATGATTTCTGCTTCAGGCTCTACATCGTCTCTCATTTCGTGCCATTTCTGTGTCTTCTGCTGAAAGTGCAGCGCGAGCAATGCAGGCACAGAAGTAGGTCAAATACAGTCCCTACAGACATACATCACACACACTTCCACTACAGCGGACCATCAGCACAGCTCCGCCGGAACACGCCACGCTCGCTCACGGACACACAAGGACACAGTGTGACAAACACGTGCATTCAGCAGGGTATTTATAGCTCCATCCTAATCATATTATCACGTGGGACGCACATTAATCAAAGAGGAATTTAATGACGAGGATTAAACCAGCGGATTGAATACGTTTGCTGATGGTCTGACGGTATGATCTACACTGACTGAGCAAAACTGCAACGTTATACAGTCAGTGAAGCCCAAAACACACACCAGTCATCCGTCTCTAACGCCTCATTTGAAGAGCAAAAAACTGAAAGTTACAAGCCTTTAGAAGCTGCTCACATGCTGCAGTTTTACCTGAAAATTCATCAAGACACACGGACTGGAGATGAGTGCTTTAGGGTTGAACTGATGGATGGCATCTCAAAACCCTGTTCACACGGTTGCATGTCAAAACGAACTGCTGCTTTATCGCTGTGCATCACTGAATGAATGAATGAATGAACTTGTGTGTTCACAAACTAACAAGTAAAAAAACCCTCAAATATAAACAACTGCAACACTTGTTCTACTACATGTTTTTAAAGGGGTGGTTGATTGCGATTTCACTTTTCTAACGTTAGTTAGTGTGTAATGTTGCTGTTTGAGCATAAACAATATCTGCAAAGTTATGAAGCTGGAAGTTCAATGCTAACGGAGATATAGTCTTTAAAAATTCTGGCAGTTTAATGCCTACAAAAATGGCTGATAGGGACTACAACGAGTTACTTCCCGGGTTTGTGACATCACAAACCCAGATAAACCCCGCCCCCGGAAAAAGCCAGCAAAGGGGGCGGGGCCATGCTGCGCTGCTTTAGAGAAGAGGAAGAGAAAACTAGAGGTGCAGGTAAAAATCTGTTCATATATGAATTGTGATTCTGTCTTCTAACGATTCTAATGTATTCACACGTTTCAAAATCAGTGTTCTAAAGCAGCGGTTCTCAATACTGTTCCTCGCGTCCCCTGCATCTCTCTCTCTCTCTCTCTCTCTCTTCTCTCTCTCTCTCTCTCTCTGCATCTCTCTCTCTCTTCTCTCTCTCTCTCTGCATCTCTCTCTCTCTCTTCTCTCTCTGCATCTCTCTCTCTCTCATCTCCTCTCCTCTTCTCTGGCATCCTCTCTCTGCTCTCTCCCTCGTCTGCAATCTCTCTCTCTCTCTCTCTCTCTCTCTGAATCTCTCTCGCTCGGTCTCCTCCACTCTCTGCATCATCCCTCCTCTCGGCGTCCTCTCTCTCTTCTCTCCTGCAATCTCTCTCTCTCTCTCCCTGGTCGCCGCACCCTCTCCGTCCTCTCTCTCTCTCTCCGTCTTCTCTCTTCTCTGCATCCTCTCTCGCTCTCATCTTCTCTCGCATCTCTCTCCTCCTCCTCTGCCCTCTCTCGCTCTCTCTCCTCTGCAAGATCTCTCAATCAACACGTCGTCTCTCCCTCTCTGCATCTCGGCGTCCGCCACTCCTCGCTCCCCTCCCTCTCTCTCTTTTTCTCTCTCTCTCTATCTCTCTCTCTTCTCTTCTCTCTCTCTCTCTCTCTCTCAATTCAATTCAATTCAATTCATATTGCTTTATTGGCATGACATACTTAAGTACATATTGCCAAAGCATTGTACATAGCAGAACAAAATACACAATATACATCCATCAACAAACAAAACAAAAATACATGTAAAATACATCCATATATATTTATATAAACATTGATGGTACTACTAATGCAGATGTGTTCAGTCTTTAACTCTTAGTTTGTGGCATTTATAAATATGATATGCTACTAAAGAGTAAGTAGGTCCTTCAAGTAATATTCTTAATTTGTGGTTTTCATGGAGCGACTGGAAGTCAGGAATGCTCTGCTGTATTTGACTGTACAGTGAGGCTCTTAAGGAGGTGTATTTGTCACAGTGAAGGAGGAAGTGCTCCTCCGTCTCTACTGATCCTGATCTACATTCAGTACAGATGCGCTCTTCTTTAGGTAACCAGGTGTTTTTATGTGCTCCTCTCTATGGCCAGCTGGTGGTCACTCAGTCTGTACTTGCTCAGTAAGTGTCTGTGTGTTATATTCCTGACTGAGACCAGATAGCCAGCCAGACTGTACTCTCTGTTGAGTTTCAAATAACATTGTAGACGACTTTGGTCTTTGGCTTGTTCTTTCCAATGCTGTATGTATGTCTCCTTCTCTTCATTCATAATGTCTTTGATTCTCCCATGTTTTTCAGGTTTGGTGATATCGAGTGCTTTGTTAGTCAGATCTGACACCATTACACAGAGATGACTTTTTTGAGCACTTCTTTTTTGTGTTTTTAGTGCTTTAAAATGAAGAGAATCTTCCGAACTAGAGTTCAAGTGGATCCAGAACTTTAGAACTCTTTTTTTAATGATTAGATTCAGGGGGAGCTGGCCTAACTCGGCTCTGCAGGCGTTATTAGGAGTGTTTCTGTGTACATGAAGGATGCTTCTGCAGAACTCTTCATGCAGAGCTTCTAAAGGGTGTTTGTTACAGTTCTTATGACTGTAGTTACTCGCTGGGTCCCAGATCTCGCTTCCATACAGAGCTATAGGTAGTATGACACTATCAAAAATCTTTGTCCAAATTCTGATGGGGATGTTTATTTTGAATAATTTCATTCGTATGGCATGCAGTGCCCTGCGGGCTTTTGTAAGTAATGTTTTAATTGCCAATTTGAAATTTCCAGTGGGAGTTAAAACCAGACCAAGATAATTATATTGTAAAGCATGTTGAATTGTGGTGTTGTTTAAAGTAAATAAATGTTTATGTTCTAGATTTCTGTTTTTTTTCTGAAATATCATAATCTTAGTTTTTTGGATGTTGACGTCTAAGGCCCAATCATGGCAGTATTTATTTAAAATGTCAAGGTTGTTCTGGAGACTTTCTGGTGTTTTAGATAGAATTAGCAAGTCGTCTGCGTACAGTAAATATTTGACTTCTGTGTGGAATAATTGTAGTCCTGGACTGTTTGATTGGTCCAGTAGATCTGCCACTTCATTGATATATATGTTAAATAAAGTCGGGTTGAGGCAGCAGCCCTGTCTCACTCCTCGCGTTTGAGAAAAATAGTCTGTCCTTTGCTGTTCAATTTTTACTGCACATTTATTTTGATTATACATGTTTTTAATTAAGTCCTATATTTTACCCCGTATGCCACTTTGAATGATTTTATAAAACAGTACATTATGCCAAATGGAGTCAAAAGCCTTCTTGAAATCTATGAAGCATGCAAATATTTTTCCATTTTTCTTGTGTACATGTTCATTTATTAACGTGTGTAGTGTGTGAATATGGTCAGTGGTTCGATGTTTAGGGAGGAAGCCAATTTGAGATTTGCTGATGACGTTGTGCTGCTCTAAGAAAGATGAAATCCGAGAGTTAATTATTGAGCAAAATACTTTTCCCAAATTACTGGTGACACAGATCCCTCTGTAGTTATTAGGATCTGTTTTGTCTCCACTTTTAAAGACAGGAGAGATGAGTCCTGTGTTCCAGACCTCTGGAAAAACGCCTGAACTCAAAATCAAGTTAAAAAAGTTTGAGTAATGCTATCTGAAATTCAGGAGAGCTGATTTTAAGCATCTCATTTTTTATGTTGTCAAGGCCACAGGATTTCTTACATTTGAGGGATTTCAGTTTTCCACCAAGTTCTTGTTGGGTTATTGGATAATCTAGTGGATTTTGGTTGTTTTTGATACATGATTCAAGAGCATTCAATTTTTCAAGAACTTGTAATTGGTTGGGATTATTCCGATGTCAGCTTTATGTTATAGAGCTTCTCAAAATAAACTTTCCAAATTTGACCATCTTATATGGCTAGTTTTGTGGCTTTTGTATTGTTTAAACAGTTCCACATGCTCCGGAACTTACACTGATCAATTGTGTTTTAAATCTTTTGAAGTGTGTTGTTATAATAATTGAGTCTCTTCTGTCTCCGTATTTTTTTATTTATTGTTTCAGAAGTTCTGAGTGCTTTGAGCGTAATTCTGAGTTGACTGGATCTTTGTGTTTTTGATTGGAAATGAATCGTAGCTCTTTTCTTATTGTTTTACAGTCATGGTCAAACCACTTTTCAGAAGGTTTTTGTTTAGCTCTATTTTTGTGTTTATATGTGGTAGTTTCATTTAAATTAGCCTTTTTTGCTATATTTTCAAAAATTTCATTAATATGTTTAATTGCTAAATTTATTCCTTTCCAATTATTATCATATGTTGAATTGTTAAACAGTGTTATGGAATTGACTATTTCATTTGACTTCAATACTTTAATATATGTTTCAGCAGCACTACGAGTCCATCTATATGGTGTCTTGAGTTTATGTAGATGAATGGGCTTTTTATGAATGTCCCTTGATTTGCTGTTTTCCCCTTTAATGAGAAGATTGATCTGGCTGTGATCAGACAGGGGCGACTGGGCTTTGACGGTAAATGCACTGAAATGGGAAGGGCTTATATTTGATATGGCATAATCTTCAACACTGTTCCCGAGATCTGAGCTATAGGTGAATTGTCCGCAGGAGTCTCCTTTGATTCTACCATTGAGCATATAAAGACCTAAAGTTTGACAAAGGTGGGCTACCTCTTTCCCGTGCCTATTGACTCCAGTATCCTGGTTATTTCTTCTAGGTAGAGTACTGAAGAGACCTTGGGGTATATGTGTGAACAGATGTTTATCTCCTGAATTGTCAATATAGTCTAATTCTGAGCCAGTTCGAGCATTTAAATCTCCACATAGTAAAATTTTCCCCAGAGTTTGATATTGATGAATTTCTTCCTGTAAAGTGTGGAATACTTCATCATCGTAGTATGGGGATATAACCAATCACAGCCCATCGCCTATTTCTGAGGGCGGGGCTTCATAAAAACAGGAAAAGATCAGCCCGTCTCTCAGAGAAGGGACAGAGCGGTGTGGAATAAAAACGAAGCATTAACACATGTTAGACTTCACCCCATAAACACAATCAAGCCCAGAAAACCCAGGAAGCACCCTTAAATCAACACGCATGTCCTCAATGCTCCAAAAAACATGTGATTTTCCACCAAACAGTTGAGCAGTTAACCCTGTCCCTAAACCTTAATTCAGTCTGCGGACCTAGAACTTGCTACTGGCTTTACTTTATTATTGTGAAATGGTACTTCATAGCAATTTGCAGATTTTGACTTCACGAATATAATACAATAGTTTTTTTGCATGATTGATTTGTGTCACCACAGAGACAAGTCTTGTGTGAAAAGTAAAATAGCAAATCCCTTTGAATTCTACATATGCAATTCAGAACAGATTGTTACAACATCAGGATGTTTGGGGAGTGGCAAAACTTTATTTTAGCAAAAATGAAGAACGCTTATTTTCTGTGAATGTGCAAGACTTCAGATTCATCAGCCGCTACAGAAAAATAACTAAAGTGCAGTAAATGCTAAAACTCTATGCACTACAAACCAATATGTATAATTCACAATAATACATAACATATTATGCAAAAACAGAACGAAAAACGAATCCCTTGTGAACAGCACTTCTGGCAGCGTTCACACAGGACAGAAACTAGCTCCAGATCGGGTTCGAGTCCTGCTGTTTGAACACGCCTTATGAAAAACGCAACGCTCCTGGCGCTTTACGCGACGCACACAGGTGTACATGAGGCCAATAACTAAGAACAGCACAATCTGAACGCAAGAACGCGTCCTAAGACGCAAATGTACGTACTGTTGTAAACCAAAAAATGAAACAAGTTGAACGCGGAGCCCAAGAGCGCGTCCTGTGTGAACAGCTCTGTCGCGTCGCGTCGCTCAGAAGCGCAAGATGAACGCGGTTACTCACCGTGCTGCGCGTGGCTGCCGCGGCTGCAGTTGCTGCAGATGTGTTTGATCTCTTTGCCGATGTGGCAGTGGATCAAGAAGGGCATGTTGTTGTGATGCTGCTGCTGTAGATTCTTCTCCTTTCTGTAATTCAGAGACATCATCCTGATCAGGCTGAAGCCCTTGTTCTTCGGCGTCTCCATCGCGTTCCCCGCGGGCGCCTGACTGCCCCAGATGCCGTGCATGACTGTGTGATCCGCCGAAGACATGAGGATGAGGATGATGATGATGATGATGAACGCGTATCTGAGCAGCACTGAAGCCAGCTGAGACGCGCAGTGAACGCTGGTCCTAACGCCCCCTGTGGCCCACACACTGAACTGCAGCGCAGGGCCGTGTCTCAAAACCCAGCGAGCTGCCTCAGAGATGCTCACTAGTTTTTGATGCACAGAATAACACAACAGTGAGGCCAACCCACACACACACACTGAAATGTTACAATCTGGATTATTTTGAAGCTACTTGATGTTTTGCCTGCCCCCATACACAACGTGTTCAGCATCTACACCGGTCCTGCTATTTCTGCAGCATGTGAAGTTTCAGTATGCATGGAATACATTTGCTGAAGTGTGCAGTACACTACACAGTGTGACGCTCACTGGCAGTTGGTAATCAGCTGTGATTTTTAACTATCTTTTTTGACCCGCACTTGATCAGACCACCACGACCCAGTGTTGGAAGTATTTACACCAAACTGGGTACGATATTCATATCTGAATCTAAATAATCTACACAATGTGATAATTAAGAACAATTGTGAGCTAAAGTGTCATCCCTTTTTGGATTCTACTTTAGAGCATGTGTAAGTGGGTGAAACAAGCCTTTATTGATGCAACTGCTCCAATGTGTCAGTATGCTGTGTACAGGGTAGTGTCAGGCGTCAGCTCGGTCTACTCTCGTCGGGGTGGTGTGGCTATCCATTGACTTAGCTACACTTGAGAATCCGCCGAGGCCTGGGGGCCACGAGAGCACGGGCCGGTTCTCTCATCCCACCGGCTACTTACATTCTGTTCGATAATCATGAACAGACCCACGACCTAACAAAACATTTTTGACAAACCTCCCAAGCCACATCGGAAGCCACACAACCTAGTAACCAATGAAAACCAACCCAAAATGGCAATGATGAGGAAGAAGGAACTTTTGTTCTCCTGGTGGAAACAACGTGCTTGTATACGTCGGAAATTGTGAACACACCCAGAATCTGTGGGGTAGACTCCCCCCACCACTAGGTCAGTGGCTCACATAACCGGATTGAGTGTGGTGGAGTCAAAGGAAGGCTAATGAAAATTCAGACATCAACCAGAGTGTCGCGTGTTCGTGGAAAATGGATTTGGAGCCTCCTGGGATGGTCGCACGGAGGGCGGAGCCGCAGCTCACTCATAAACTCTCTACTGGGTCTTGAGAGGGGTCGGTGTGAGCCTCTCATCTAGGTGAGGATGAGGCGGGTTGCGTGCCGGTTCTGTTCTAGGACAAGCCGAGGCATCGGGAAAGGATGCGCCGGCTACCGGGCCATGCAAAAAAATGAACAGCTCTGGCTGACGTGGAAACTCCAGTCGGGTCGCGCTCATCTGAATCAGTGGTAAGGGGGATTTCTGGGTGAGGCCACCACGAGCATGACAATAATCCACCTAGAGAGACAAGCCGACAGCAGTGCAGCAGCCCGGTCAGAAAGCCGGAGCGGGAACTAAATTTGGGCAATCACCCGCAGATCGACGGGCGGCTTTGCATATGGGGTCTTTGCAGTCACGGTCACCAATAGTTCCACCACAAGAGGCACCAATGAACAGTGGATCGGGCAGAGGAACAACAACCTACAGGGAGAAAAACCAGACGGAGTGAGTGGACAGGAAACAAAAGGCGCAGTCTTCCAAAAATGGGGATCGAGTTGTCACCGAAGACAGCAGGCAATAGCCTGTGCGGGCTGGAGGAAAGGACATTTACTGTCATAACCAAAGCTACTGCATCACCGCCCAAGAGAAAAGGGGAGTGAGGGAGAGAGAAGCTAAAGAAAGAGGGGAGGGACGGGTACGCGTATTGCACCTACAAATAACACAGTAGCAACGACGAGTGGTTAAGACTGTTATAAGCGATGATACCAAAAGGTGTCGCATACATTGTCGTGTAAATGATCAATGTGGTGGTCCTATTGTGTGCTTGGTGTAAACCAGTTGAGATCGCTGAGCTATGCGTGACGGAAGCGGCAGCATAGCTGCTTCCGCCACCACAACCCACAGACTCCAGCCAATAGTCAAGACCGAGTTCACCGGATCCCACCGTCTCTCCATGGACATCTCAGACATTTAAAAGAGCCAACCCTGGCTTACAGCCAGCAGAAATTCAGACCACAACCCGTGAATTCAGTGGGCTGTGGGAGAGGTGTGATCCACTCTTCGAAATGTCTAGTATCAAATAGCAGCGAGGGCTTCATAAGAACCGGTTCCCAATCCCTGCAATGTTAAAACATGGAAATACGTTTGGCGGTGTAGATGTCGTAACAGTGAGGAAAAATGGCTCTCCGTGGAAAAAACTCCGGTATTTCAAGAGGCTGTGTTTCCACGACTATGAGAACGATGCCCGCGAATGGAATACCTAAGAGCTAGTTAGATGCAAGACCAGTTGATGGACAGGGGGAAAATGGCACAACATTAACAAAAAGCTGAAGAGTACTACTGGTATTCCACACAACCTACAGCACAGAAAACACGGGGCAAAAACTCCAGCACAAAGAAGATAAGTGACAAACACAAACGACGACCCACAAGGGGTCAAGGGGTGGTATAAGTCTCCGCTCCCGTTTCAACTACAAACGTGACGCTTGGGTTTCAAAACCAGCACGTTTTGAAATGAGCAATTATTGTCATTATGCGCGGGTAATAACACATGCCAAGCGTCCACGTCCGGAGAACACAAAGTGCAACCACCTATATACATATTTAATGAAAACCACTGGACACACTGTATAACGTGTAACATACTGCAGAAAAGAATACTGACATGGGTGCTAATGTGTCTGTCAGGACGAATCCTCATCATGGAATGACAGCACCAGTTTTTCTGTGGAGCTGCATGGCAGGACAAGTTCATATAAAACAGGCTGACAAGCAGCGAAATGCCAATTCAAAACAATGTAAATATTAGGGGAAGAATACAATCGAACATCGACGGGTATTTACATCAATGTATGACTGGGGTGGTTTGTTGTTCAATGGGGTTCAATGCTTATTAGAGTAGTGAGATGTTATTAGCACTGCAATCATTTGTTCAGGGAGTCTCCTGTGTGAGCTCTGTGAGAAACACTCGTCGCATGAGTTGCGTTTCAAAGCGGTCACTCATAAGGATGCATTTCAGATGGTGCCTATGTAGACAGCACACACCAGCAGCACGAGCAGCAGACCATGAATAACCAACACACTCATAGGCAACTAAAACACATCGGCTCTGAGTCGAGTCGATTGCGTAACTCTGAGACTGTAGTCAAAGCACTTTGAGTAACTGAGAGCTGCTGAGATATGAGGAGGCCTCAGGAAGAGTAATGTGCTTCTATCAGGACATTTCAGGTCAGCATGAGTCTGTTCATCATCATTAAAGCGCAGCGAGAGTCCACAGACTCCAGAACCACAGCAAACCATCTCACATCCAGACGTAATTCAGCACACAGTCTCTTAAATATCTATTGTCCTTCACCAGTATTCAAACGCCAGCCAAAATATTACTGTGCATGACTTTAACAGCCATAACGAAGAACGATGTGAAACCCATACAGAAATGACATAGATTTCTTAATATCAAGAGTGATATTGCCACATATGTTACCTATAAAGGTGATATATCATTTTCACACCCGTACATTCTCTGGGTAAATGAAGATTTAAGTTTATAACATACATAAAATACCCAATAGTAAGATGTGTATGTGTACATAATGTTAATAATATCTACATGATTATTTTTCATATGCTATTATATGTAGCAACCATATATGTCAACAATATATATTTTATTTATATATGCAACTTTATTAAAACAAAGTTATTTTGTAATACATTTTAAAAATACCATTTTTAATCCATAATTTTTTTTATGTTTTCATATTTTAATAATGTTTAAATTTGAATGTATATTTATGACATTATCGGTTGATGTAACTCGGTACCATATTTATTTCTATTTTTTTCGTGGGTGCAGTCTCTCTAGGGCATAAGACTCCGCCCAGTTCGTCTTCTGGATTTACATTTACGTTTATTCATTTAGCAGACACTTTTATTTAATTGACTCTTGACAATTAGCACACCAAAGGCCTATAGCAGGTGAATGGCTCAAATCTAAACGACTGCGGGACAGTTCGCTACTTCAGTGCAGAAGAAGAGCCGGACTCTCGCCACACGCACACAGATGATCCTTACGGTCTTTACTGTGGCATTCAGTCCTGACCTTCACATGCATTTGATCAATTAGATGCAGTGCATGGTCTTGGGAGGCGAGGAAGACATGAGGCTGATCTGACTTTACTCTTCAGGGCGTTCAGTTGTTCCAGAACCAAACGGTTGTAGCAGTTACTTGTCAATATTGCGATATTACAGTATTGTGGTTATCTCGACAGCCCTAATGGAGTTGTGTCCACCAGTGACGTATCGCTTGTGGATAAAGCCAGTCACTGCTTAATGACTATTTCAATGTCATAAACAGTCGCTTCAAGAAAAAAAACATAAGCCCATAAGTCGTACACACTATATGCGGGGCCCGGCAAAACTACATCTGGTGGAATCAGCGGCATAGAAGTCTCTCTAGCAGAGAGAAGAGGCGAAGTTCATCGGGACAGCGTGTAATTGTCTCGTCATCCATTGTGTCCTGACGGGTGAACAAACGTTGATCGCCCATCTCAGATGTACAACCTGAGCTGCATCAGGGAGGGTATCACTTGGTATAAAATGACTGAGGTACTGCATAAGAACGCCAGCCAAGCCAGGAAAACGCGATTCGAGGCGGTCACCACAACTCGAAGAAGAACCGGGATACAGCAGCATGGAAAACAAAGTCAGAGTCAAAACAAGGGAAGGGTGGACTGGGGGGAGGGGAGCAAAACGCGGGCGAGAACGGCAAGTAGACGACCGAGCCTACACATCACCAAACAGGCTAGAACAAAGGGACGCAGAAAGACACAACCCTAGGAGGTGCGGGAGATTGAAGGCTCAAGCAACTGGGAGAGAATCCAAGAGGAGAAACCACAACAGAGGGTTGGAGCCAACGCAGGCGGGAACACCGGCGAAACAGGAAACGGGGGCAATGGCGGGTTATTACCGGTCAGGTTTGAAATGGGTGCAATAATAATATGTGTTGGCTGAAATATACTTGATTCAATTCAAACATTTTACTCTACCCAATTTATATTGTAAAGCTGATGAAGCTGTGCGAGAAGGAGACGATGAGGAGAGGATGGGAGGGAGAGGCACTGCGAGAGTTCTGTCTCCATGGTAACGGACCGACAGCCTCTGCAGGACTGTTGCTAGTAAATTAAAAAATAAAGAATCACATGTCATCTGCAGAAGCATTTTCCATGTATAATCAACAGCATACAGTTTGAGTAAATGATGACAATTTTTCATGTTTGGGTGAACTATCCCTCTAAGCTCTGCATCTGCCACCTTCACATGATTTCAGTCTGTACTGCTGTACTCACCTGTGAAAGATACCATGCCTCCTGGTACATTACCAAAATATACAGTGTGTGAGTGGAGATGAAAGCAAAGCCATGTGTGGCAGAACACCTCGACTGTCACCAAATTTCACTAATTTTGGGTTTGTGAAATATGTGTGTCACCCAGGTCAGCTGTGCATGCTTTGCCAAGAAATGTTGAATATCAGATTTCACAAACATACAGCTGGTTTTCATATAGCACCAGCTGTCAGCTAAACAACATAATACATTTTATCGCAATCCCGTTTTGAGTTTTTCTCGCCAAGCTCGACTTCTTGAGACCTTTTGGTTACCAGTCAAGTCCTTACTTATTACGCAGCAGCCCACCACCACACACACACTCACACACACTCCACACACATGCATACACGCACACTCACTCTCTCTCACACACACACCCACACACACACACACAACACGCACAACACGTCACAGGGCCCCTCACGATCTCTCCACATCAACACACAACAACGCACCGCGCACGCGCGCGCGCGCACGCACACACTTACTCACTCACACACACGCACACTCACGCACGCACACACACACTCCTTCACTCTCTCACTCACACTCACCCACACACACAAGCACGCATGCCGCACTCACACCTCACACCACACACGCACACACACACCACTCACTCTCGCCCCACACACCACACACACACACTCCACTCTCAATACAAATACACACAACACACCACACACAAACCCTTCTCTCACACACACACACACAACCCTACCCCGCACCAAACAGACAACACACTCACTCTCTCACACACACCGCACAACACACACGTCAACTCTCTCACACACACACACACACACCTACACCACACACACACACACACACTTCCACACACACACACACACACACACTCTCTCACAACCACACACACACACCCACTCTCTCCCCCCCACACACACACACACACAACAACAACAAAACACACACACACACACCCACACACAGCGCCAAGGCACAAAACAAAAAGTTTATTATCATATCCCCTTCTTGTCGACTCACGATAGTACAAATAAGAGGTATATTTTATATTAATAAACTAATTATATTTATCTATAATTAACGGGTCATTATTTTTTCACTAATATGAATGATTTTTGTGTACCACAACTAGCCTAATGAAAAAAAAAGATTCCAATATCAAAATGCACAAATATGCCACTCGTATACCCTAAAATACTGTTATGCGTTATACACAATTTCAACTTGAAAATCACTAGTAGTAATCATAAACAGTCTGTTTTCATAAAGGAGCTCAAAGGCTCATCTCTCACAAAACTCATCATCTAGCGCAGTTTTATCCTCGGTAGAATGTAAAATGGATAAAATATTTCAATACAAATATGCCACAACTTTAACCCACGGGGAAAAACAACCGGTGACAAGTTGCATAATATTTGTACCGCCCACGTCATTCATAATGAGCCATTCTGATTGGCTGTCAGACCTCTGACACTCTCCATAAGACAGGGGGTTAGTATTTTAATTCATTTTAAGTTGTATATTGTCATTTCAGATTTTGTTTTTCTTAAATAACTTAAACAGGCAGTGCTGCAGAAGCAGACGTTGATCTTCTGCGGAGGTGGGGTTACCAGCTCTATTACATCATAAAGCTGTCGTTTTGGCAGATTGGCTTCAATATAAGCTGATTTTAGACTAACGAGAAAGTTTTCAGTTCTTACAGGATGTTTTTATAGTACAATGAGCTCTTATATGTCAAAAGATCAAGGGAATTTTGGTTTCTCAGTTCCCTTTAAAGTGTTTTTGCTATCCTGATTGTTTCACACACCACATCACTTAATAAAGTACCAGAAACTTAGTAAAGTCCCTTACAGTCTTCTGAGGATGTGGTAAGTCCAGCGCTTTACTGGAGTACCAATACGAAGCTTCCATGACACACACCCGCATGAAGGACACACACACACACACACACTTCACGGTTTAATTGGATATTAAAGTAGGGCGATAGAGAAATCCTCTCATTAATTTGTGCCGTGTGCCGGTGGCTCTGAGGGAGTTATGTCATTATAATCTGTGCTGAACCTGGTTTCCAGCCTTACGCCGCAGTAGATGTGAGATCCGGCTCACTGCAGTGCGACAGGGTCACGCTTTACACGCTACCGTCATGATGTCACATCGCTCACTTCTGCAGTTATGGTGATGTAGATATTCATTCCTGATATTCCTCTATGGCACGTATCATTCAGAACACAAGTTGGAAATGGAACGGCCATGAAATTAATAATAGAGTGTGTTTTTTTTTTTTGACCTTACGTGTGGCCAAGTGTGGTCGGAAGTTGTGCTCTGCATTTAACCCATCCAAGTGGCAACACAACAACACACACACCACACACCACACACACAACACCACACACACAGTAGTGAACACACACACACAAACACACACACACACCTCACACACACACCCACACACACACACACACACACACACACACCACACACACACACCAGCACACACAGACTCACTCACACACACACAAATACACACACACACACACACACACAACACACACACACACAACACACACACACACACACACACACACACACACACTGCAGTTCATCAGCGACATCTAGTGGACGGTCTGATACTGGACAGTGTATATACATGTAATATATTAACCTATAACTTATTTATGGATTTTTTCTCGAGCCGGTTGAGCCAACTTTGAAACTATTTGTACTGGAAAGTAACCAATACACATAACATGCTTTTGATGTCAAATATAATTATTTTTTACAAAACATTTTGTACATTTTTTTTTGATTCATGGAACTTTTTTCCTTAATGTTTTTATTTCGTTTAACATAAATGTTACTACTTGTTTCATAACTCTCAGAAATAATTAAAAACTAAAGTTCCCGTGATGTTTGCAAAACGATCAAATGAAATATTCCCTTAACATCTGCATAAACAAGAAAAAACTTTTTAAAACATTTAAAAACTGGACGTTATGAAAGTTCAAAGGACTTTCAAGGGGGACAAACTATTTTATTAAGGTTGTTTAAACTGGAACGTAAAACAAACGTGACTCAGCATTGAGGTATGTGGAATTATAACTGAGATACTTCCATCAGTATTTCACAGGAGCTTTTATGAAACAGGAATTATTACACGCTAGTTTAATCCGCTCAAACAGCAGTAAAGGTCTCGATAGGAAAAAACACTGACGAAAGACCACTGGACTTGAAGTGGAAGAAAAAAAGGGGGACACAGGATCAGCATAACATTATCACAAACATAAAGAAGAACATCCTCAGACCGAAGCTTCAGATTTCATTATGAAACATGAATAACACATAAACACCTGAAGATGGTCATCATCTCACCACAGCATCAACTGATCCTGGAATTACTTCCTATTACACACGCTGACGGTTGCTAGGCTGTTGATGTGGTTGCTAAGGTGCTGTGAGCAGCTGCTCAGCCACACAGCAGCACATCATCAAGCTAATGAACACAATAACCACTACGAATATGCATACTTCCATACTATACAGTAGGCGAATACTATAGTATATAGAATATAGTATTCACAGTATTCATAAAACAGCAGATGAAAAGTATCCGGACGACCAGCTTCTTCCGGCGAGATTCTGAAGTGCACATCTGATGGACACTAATGGTTGCAAAGTACTTATTGAAAAGCAGTACCTACTCAGAGAGTGTGTGATTTGAGACGCAGCCAGTGTGTAGTGCACTAGACTCGAGCGCCTGGCTCATTTCTGCCACCTACTGTTCAATCATTGAATACATGAACACAGCAGGCACCTGAGTAACAACATGACAGCAGTTCACATTTACAGTTCATTAATGTTAATAAAAAATATGGAGTGTGAGGCACAGGCCTCAATCTACTCATAAATGAGTCCGAAACACAAACTGCACACAACTAAACGTGACTGGAGCATTATAACTGCATGATGAGCATAATTCATCTGCATACAGTCCAATCATCACTTAAAGCTGAACTGTTCTTGAGCTTGCAGACAGAGAAGCTTACAAAAGTCTGACGAGCAGCTCAGATATTAATCATGCTGAAGGTATATTTTAGTTATTGTTTTCTTTTAAGAAGTAAAAATGAAATTAACTTTGATTCATACTGAACTTAGCAAAGCAAAAGAATTTCAAATCACAGGTTAATTTAAAAAAATGCACGTTTTATGGACAGTCTCTCGAGGGCTCATATAATTAGAGAAGAATGATGGCAATGCTGATAGAGTAGTTTTAAGGCTGGAGTGCACTACACAAATTCTGCACAGATTTTTGAAGTTGACTCTCAGAGCCAGTCTGCAGATTGGAGATATATGAATCGTGTAGTGTGTGATGGAGGATATTAAACATTGATATTTTGAGCTCATTTTAGACACAAAGTTTTCATCTGTCACATATCTCCTACCAACAAGCCACGCGTTTCTGCTTGAGTTGCTTGAGAGTCTGCTAGTGTGTTAACATTAAAGGGGTCATATGATGTGATTTCAAGTTTTCCTTTCTCTTTGGAGTGTTACAAGCTCTCGGTGCATAAAGAAGATCTGTAAAAGTTGCAAAGACTAAAGTCTCAAAATCCAAGATATTCTTTATAAAAGTTAAGACCACGCCCTCCTAAAACACCTCATTCTAACACGCCCCCACAAATCTACATCACTATGTGGGAAGATCTGCATAACGCCTCCCAAATGTTCACGCAAAGAAAGAAGGCGTAACTTTTATTCTCGCTGTAGTATTGTTGCTGCCGCCGCCGCCATGTCGTGAAGACGCTGTGTGCTTCGTTGTGAAAGCGAAACTACTTTGTTTGGTCTTCGATGATATCTGCTTCGTCGTACCTAGAGCTGATCCGTGCTGGTCACTGAGGAAATACATCAACTTTCACCGTGGACGAAGCGCAACGTGTAAAAAGACAGTATACGTCATTATAATCCGTAATTATGTCCCCACTGGATGCAACGAATGCCTGGTTTATAATGGGTTTTAATGTTTTTGTCTCGTCGCTCCGGCCGGACAGGGCAGCACAGTATGGTGAGGGGCGTAACATTTCCGTCTCACGCTTGAGGTATTCGGCCAATCACAACACACTGGATAGCTGGCCAATCACAGCACACCTCGCTTTTCAGAACGATGAGCTTTGTAAAAATCGAGTGTTTCAGAAAGGCGGGGCATAGAGGAGAAACATTAATGTACAGTATGTGGAAAATAATGGGTTTTTTTTACTTTAAACCGCATAAACACATTTCATTACACCAAATACACAACATCATGTTCTTTTTAGCAACATCATATGACCCCTTTAACATTAATAAAAACATTAATAGATCCTTCGTTTAGAGTTATCTGGTCTTTAACAAAGTTTCCAAAATGTTAGCACAAAAATATTGTTTATACTCCAATGTTTTTTTCCTGAAATGTTTCAGTTGGACGTTCATGTAACATTTTTCAATGTTACTATTTGTTTCAGAACGTTCAGAGAACATTCCAACTTATAACATTCAAAAGTGACAGTCTTACAATGTTCAATTTTCACTTAAAAATCATATATAACAAAAAAAAATCGATTTAGAAACATTTTAAAAACTTGGCGTTTTGAATGTTCACAGAACATTCAGAAATAACAGTTTGATAACTTAACAGGAACGTTAGCGAAACGTTCTTAGAAGATATTTGTGTTAGCTGGGATGGAATGAGTCAGTCATAATCTTGCAGTTTCTCGGTGTGTTGAGAGCAGATTTCTGTTCTTCAGGTTGATCTTATTGTGTTAATGATGCATGCTAATATATCTGTGATCACTGAACAGTACTATTATAATGGCGCTAGTCTGAGACCGCAGGATGGGTAGTTACGTTAGCACACACACACACCCACACACACCACACACCACTGATCAGTGGTTCTGTACCTGCAGCACTTCACAAGCACTCCACATCTGATCCTGCAGGACTCACTGATCTCTGAGCGCATGGACACAGATTGCAGCCATCAGTCTCTCTCAGTAACTAACTCCTGATCGTCTCACGCAGTGTAGTACAGTCAGCGCGCGCCTCGTGCTCCCGTTAGTACTGACTCAGCTGAAAATGATGGCGGGTCACCATGGCAACAAGAGATGCTGCTGCCGCTGCTCCACTCGAGCATCATCACTGCACATCTGAGTCAGTCCCCGCTGCCCTGCGTCATGTCTCAGTGAGGTGCAGTGAGAAGCTGCCTGCTGTTGGTTGGTGTGTGTGTGTTGTGTGTGTGTGTGGCTGTACCTGTCTGGAGGCTGACGGATCTCCTGGTGTGGCGGAGCGTAACGCAGCGGCTCTCGCGACGGCTTTCATCTCCGAAGGCCGCCATCGAGCTCCATCTGCGGCCGCTGCTTCACCGGGACGGGCAGAGTGTCGCGCAGTCATGCCGGGCTGTTCGATTAAACTCGCAACAGCGGTGTGGTCTGCGGACTGCAGAGGGGGCATTTCGTTCGTGGAGCGCGACTGAGCTTCCTGCAGGCGGTGCGTCTCGATGCGTCACACACACCATCAAGAAATAGCTAACTGGGGCCGCTGTAATAATATTGATCAATAAACCTGTCTCATCTCTCCGAGGACTGGTGTCTGACGTAACGAATAGAAATACATTCCATCTTCATGGTGCTGTAAAAAAAAAAAACACATCATTCTGCGATTGCGACCGCGTGATTGGTCCATTCCCACCAGCGCGGATGTCACGTGACAGGTAACTAACCCCAGGGCTGCGTTCAGTCCGACGAAACGGTGCAAAACGTGTTTAAACAGAAACGGTGGTGCGTTGAACACTCTGTTCTGATGACACAAGGGTTGCAGCTATGGCAGCTGAGAAGGCCATTATTTATTTGTGTTCTTTTTGAAGAATTTTCTGAGTCTGATGAAATCGGTATAAATACTTGTTTAATACTGCAAAATACGCTCGATGTTGTTACAGTCACTGCCCTTGCCCTCCAGAATAAAAGAGCACATCCCCAATCCAGTGAGGGATTTGTGCAACTGTGGTTCCGAATTATTGTGATCCAACATTTGCCTCGCATTTCAGGATGAAAAGACAAACATTTCAGGTGAAGGATAATCCACTTCTTACCTCCGAGACTGTGTTACGATCTATATGACCTTATTATTTTTATTGTGAGTATTAGGCTTATCATTATTTCTGATCGCTGTTGTTGTGCTATGATATGGTAATATTTACCATTATATAATCAGAGGGGTATAGAAAAGTTTATGAAAGTGTCACTCCACAATGCAATAGCAAGATATATAACTATGTATAGTATTTTTATGTTACATTAATCTGTGTCTAGCACACCTTCCTAAGGAAAGGATATGGGCCAGAAGACATTGCAATTACTAAACGATAT
>JADLZN010009809.1:634720-655325 GCA_018155175.1 Sinocyclocheilus anophthalmus
CACTATTGCCATAAATTGTGAAACAGTTAAAAGAAACAAACAATGTACAAGATAATCAAAATGCTCTCTTCATGAACGGAAGACAAAGTAAGTCAGTTATTGTCTTTCCTTGCCATCTGCAAATAATTTTTTCCCATTAAAACATTGTTTATTATGAAAGGCTCTGATCATGCTGATTAATTATGCTAAATGTAGACGAAAAACACATCACAAACCTGGTTTGTTTGAACGGTCACAGTCATATATGCTATGACAATTAAGACCTAACTAACAAAAATTTTAGAAAAAGTTGTCTCTGCTCAATTGTGCTCCTTCTTGCAAAAAAAATTATCTCTATGAAGAATTCATAGGCCCCACCATAGCACAGAAACTGCACATTGTTAAAATTACAAATGCCGAGTAAAAGAAATGCTATAATGGACTATTTGCTTCTTGCGTCAGACCAAGGCTGTGTCTCATTTGCTAGTTTTACTTGATCTTAGTGCTGAGTTTGACACTATAGATCATGATATACTCATATATCGATTACAAAACTATACAGGTATTCAAGGGCAGGCTTTAAGATGGTTTAGATCCTACCTGTCCGATCGCTACCACATTGTTCATTTAAATGGGGAGTCATCTCAATTATCACCAGTAAAAAATGGAGTGCCACAAGGATCTGTCCTAGGTCCTCTGCTATTTTCGATATACATGTTGCCACTTGGTAATATTATTAGAAAATATGGGATTAGTTTCCAATATTATGCTTATGATACTCAACTATATATCTCAACAAAACCAGATAAAACTTCTAAATTATCTAAGCTAACAAAGTGTTTTAAAAATTTAAAAGATTGGATGACCAATCATTTCTCCTATAGAATTCGGATAAGACCGAGATATTACTTATTAAGGACTTTAATGTAGCGTGTTTGGCTGTAGATCAGAATATTAGAGGATTTACCATGAACCGCCCTGACCCATTGTTTTGACACGCCGCTCACTTAAAACGGTAGAAACGGTAAAATGCTGCTACCGTTGATATATGTCGGTTCGCGGCTGTAGTGAATCCAGGTAAGACAGGAACACAGATCTGAATGATGATTTTTTATGTATTTGCTCCGTAATAAAATGTGTGGTAAAGTTCTGACTGTGATGGACTCTTATTTCGGTCTCTGTGTGTGTGTGGGCAGGATCTTGCGACGCCGGAGTGCTTCTCTCGTCACCCCAGCCGCGTCTGGGAGTTCTACCAGTACCGCCGAGAGCTGACCCTGAACGCCCCGCCGAGCGCCGCGCACAGAGCCATCGCCGAGTGTGAGGCGCGTCTCAGCAGACAGGGCCGCTCGCTGGTGGTGATCACGCAGAACATCGACGAGCTGCACCAGCGCGCCGGATCCAGACACGTGCTGGAGGTCCACGGTCAGAGCTCACAAACACGACACACCATCACAGAGATCGACATCAGCAGAGGAATAGAGTTTGCTGTCAAGATCAGAAATACTGAGTATAGTCCTAGAAGAAGCTTAGACTCCCCGTGGCAAATACGACTGTTCACCCTAAAATCTGTTGTCATTGTATTGAGGATCTTTCTATAGGTGTTACAACTTAGAAATGAGGCTCCTGTTTGAAGCACATGCAAACTATAGTCTTGCATTAACAACAACATTTTCTATTGGAGTAATATTCATAGCTTCAAATACTGGAAAAGAGCTTGAATTTCACTTTCAGAAAGGTGGATGAACACTGAAATTACGTTTTGCTTAAAATAAAGGATTCGTTTTGAGGAGCATAAATATTTTCTCTATACATCTCTATATATAAAGTCGTCCAGCTCTAATCTGCTAAATGACACTATAAGGCATTAAGATAGTAAAATATTATAAACATTAACATCATGTTTTCCTGGAACGCTGCTTTCTAATAATGTTTGCTGTGAAAAGCACTTTTCAGATTTGGTGTGACTTGTGGACGCAGCATGACATTAAAGCAAAGCTTTGATCTCCACTAGATAAAACTTAATAAATAACCTCAATAAATACAATATGTCTCATCCTTGTAGTTCAGTCTGCTTTGAATAGACATCCATAGTCTGTGGCTGCGGTTATACCGACTCAATCAGCAGAACTGAATAAATAGATTTAGTTTTGGATTTGGTTGGTTAGCATCTTTTTTGGTGTTCGTTTGACAGATGTGTTGAAATCTTGTGCTGTGTGTAGGAAATCTGTTTCAGACCAGATGTTTGAGCTGTGGAGATGTGGAGATCAATCACAAAAGCCCCATCTGTCCATCACTGGAGGGCAAAGGGTAGGTGACGCTCATCTGTACCCAGAAATCATTACAGTGCAGATCCCAGAGACTCGCTGTATTCAGTGAAATGCTGGACAGTCCACCATAGCAGCTCCGTTAATAACGCTGATCTAGACTGGGATTGATGAAGCATTGGTCAGCATGATGACTGTGTTGATGTATCATGTCTGTCACCCTTCATTCTCTGCCAGATCACCTGATCCTGACGCACCTGACGCGCTCATACCTGTCAAAGACCTGCCCAGGTATCCCAACAACACAGCACACACTAAACTGAATTCACCCAAAAGAGAAAATCTGCTGAAAATCTGCTCACACTCAGTCTGTCCGAGATCAGGATGAGTGCGTTTCTTCATCAGGTTTGGAGAAATGTAGAATTGCATCAGTGTCTCAGCAATGGATGCTCTACAGTGAATGGGTGCCATCAGAAGAGAGTCCAAACAGCTGATAAAAAACATCACAAATAATCCACCGCACTCCAGTCCATCAGTTACCATCTGGAGAAGACAAAAGCTGAAACTAATCCAGCATTAAGACGCTTTTAACTAAAATACCATAAGAGTCTATAATCCATAATAACTCTTCCTCCAGTGAGATCAAATATCTTACTATTTAATTTTTAATTCTCACCCATCTGTATTCCGTTTACCCACACCCTCAATGACACCAAACGCCACAAACAAAACACTTATAAAAGTGCATCTGCTGTTGTCTCTCACACAAAATCCAGCCACTATTAGTTTAGAGCTGTTTACCACAAACGCTGCTTGATCTGTGGCAGATTTCTCTCCTGGTTATCACCAGAACACTGACTTTCACTGGCAGGAAAGAGTTAGTTATGGATTAGGACTCTTATGGTATTTAGTAAAGCGTCATTAAGGCTGGAGTGGTTTCAGCTTTTGTCTTTTCAAGATGTTAACCTGATGGACTGGAGTGCTGTGGATTATTGTGATGTTTTATTAGCTATTCATTAGACGGCAACCATCACTGCAGAGCATCCATGCTGAGAACTGCTGACATTTTCAGTAAATGTTCAGTTTGGGGTGAACTCTTCCTTTAGTACTGATTGTGTGTGAGCCGCAGTGCATCTGATATCTGGTGCTGTTCTCTCAGGTGTGATGAGAAGGGCTGTGACGGGCTGCTGCGGCCGCATGTCGTCTGGTTTGGAGAGACTCTGGACTCTCAGATCCTCACTAAAGTGGAGAAGGAGCTGGAGACGTGTGACCTCTGTCTGGTGGTTAGTTTCACTCTGATCTGAAAGTTTTAGTTTTGAAAGCTTCTGCTGATGAGATAAACACGTCTGTTTTTAATCATGCTCTTTTGAAGTCCTGTCTGCTCTGTGTTCGTGTCTTCAGGTCGGCACGTCCTCCGTCGTTTACCCAGCGGCCATGTTTGGTCCTCAGGTGGCGGCCCGCGGCGTTCCAGTGGCCGAGTTCAACACTAAGACCACAGCAAACACACCGCGCTTCAAGTGAGATTATCCTGCAGTTCACACTTAAACACAGAAAATATGCTGTTTCTGAAAATAATTACACAAGGAATCATGTCCAGCGATCAGGAGCCGACACAAACCTCGACTGTTTATTACACAAATAAAACATGAACATAAACATAAAAGAAGTTATTTTGAAGAATGTTGGTAATCAAACATTTGACGGTAGCCATTGACTTCTGTAGTATGAGAAAAATGGCATGGAAGTCAATGGCTGCAATCAACTGTGGATACCAACATTCTCCAAAATATCTTCATCTGTGTTCGGCAGAAGAATGAAACTCAGGATTAAAACAACTTGAGGGTGAGTAAATGTTGACAGAATTTTCATTTTTGGGTGAACAAACCCTTTAAATAGAATAATCAAATGTCATAATAATAAATCATTTTCTTTTAATCAATCTTTTATTGTTAATATATTTTAGTTTGTTCACCAAAAATGAAAATCACCCCATGATTTACTCACCCTCAAGCCATCCTAGGTGTGCATGACTTTCTTCTTTCAGACGAATCTAGTCGGAGTTATATTAAAAAATATCCTGTCTCTTCCAAGCTTTTTAATGGGAGTGAATGGGTGTTATTTTTCAACAGTCCAAAGGAAGTCCAATAAAGCACATCCATCCGTAATAAAAAGTGTCCCACACGACTCCGGGCGGTGAATAAAGGCCTCCTGTAACAAATCAATGTGTTTGTGTAAGAAAAATATCCATATTTAAAACTTTATAAACAGTAATCTCTAGCTTCCGCATTGTCGTAAAATAGAATAAGTAAACTTTAAAGGTCCAGCTCTTACGGACTGAGATATGATCAGCTAGATAGAAGCAGAATGTCAGGCAGTGAGCGCATCACAGAACACACACACAGACACACACACACAGACAGACAGACACACACGCAAACACACACTCACACACACACCCACACACACACACACACACTCATTCACACACGCAAGCAAACACCCCTCAATCACACACCCACGCAACACACACCCCACGCACAACAACACACACGGAAACACACACACACGCAAACACACGCACACACACACACACGCATGTAATAATCAGACTGATGGATGTGCTCTGTTCTCGTGTGATCGTGTGTTTGTAGAATGTGATGGTCATTCCGTCTGTTCTGTCTGGTTCCAGGTTTCATTTCCCGGGCCGCTGTGCAGAGACTCTTCCTGCGGCTCTGGCCCGACACGAGTCTGAAATCATCTGACGCTCAGAGCCCTGGATCAACTGCAGCTGAACCTGAATTATATTATTTGTGCTGTTGACAGTTTTCCATGTGCCTTAACTTTCTCAAAGAGTACCATACATAAATCACTGCCAGTGCATGTTCACTGCAGTGCTGTGTTTCTTCAGCTCATCTGCTTGATTAGTGTGGGATAAAGCAACATGATATCCCAGTTTACAAAGAGAAGTGCCTGCAGAGTGTTCATGTGTGCATCATCTTTCCTCTGACGCGCTGCTAGAGGGCCAGCAGTGACCTCCAGCAGCGTTCGCCTTCATATCAGTCCATCAGTTTCAGCATTACATACTAATGAATAAAAGCGTTTCTCACAGGCTGTCTGGATTCATAATGCTCCGTCAGTGTTGTATCTGTGGCTCCTTCTGCATATTTATAAAATATATAAAACAGCTTTCATTCTCATTAACATTTTTCATATACAAATCAGCATATTAGAATGATTTCTGAAGATTGTGTGACTGAAGACTGGAGTAATGATGCTGAAAATACAGCTTTGGTCACAGAAATACATTACAGTTTAACAGATCGCAATAATATTTCTCTATTTGGTAACACTTCAGATTATGGAACCCTATTCACTATTAACTATTTGCTTATTAGCATGCATATTACTAGCATATTGGCTGTTTATTAGTACTTATAAAGCACATATCAATGGCTTATTCTGCATGACCATATAAACATTATTACAACTTACTATCAGTAATCAGGAGTTTACTGAGGGGAAACTCTTACTTAACAGTGAAAATGTTTCCTAATCTAAAGTGTTACCCACTATTTTTACTGTAGTTTTGATCAAATAAATGCAGCATTAATTGGTGAGCAGAAGAGACCGCTTTCAAAAACAATGAAAAACATGACCAACCCCAAACTTTTAAATAGTTCTCCAGCGAGAATTTACAAAAGTACATATATCCCATGTGTCTCAATCAATAATGTGTTCATCTAGTTTGAGTTTTTGTTCATCACACATGTTTTCATGTGAAATCATCATGAATGATCAGTTGTCTTTATAGTCACTTTTGTAGATGTCATTCACACAAAGTGTCTCAAATGCTTTTCTCTCATCACTTTATTTTTTAATTTTTATTGATTTAAACTGATGCTGTTTTAAATAAGCAAACAGTGCATGAACGGGATGATTTTAATGACAGCTGAAATGATGTCCTGATGTCCTGCAGACATGTTTTCTTTTGTTTTTGGGGTTCAGTGTGTTTCTTTGCACTGATGCTGTAAATGAGGCTCAGATCTGAGCGCCTCGCGTCTGTCAAAGAGGCTTTACTGTCAGAGTAGAGCTTCTGTAGATGCTGCTATTTATAGCAGCCATTAATCCGCCTGTATCTCAATGATTCACTGCAGCACTGGCTGATTTCACACACACACACACACTCAACACACACACACACACACACACACACACACACACACACACACACACACACACACACACACACACACTCACACACACACATGACACATCTCACACGCATAACACACACTCACACACACACACACACCCACACTCACACGCGTGTGAAGTGAGTGTTCTTTGTGTCTGGATCGTCCACACACGCTGCATCACAGCCGCTCTAGTTTCCACTGAATCACTGACTGAGACTGAAATCAGCCACTGAACACACGTGACCTGCTGTGAAACAATAATGTGCTCTAATGATCATTTATCATAATCAATACGAGTTGCCAACTTGAAAGCTGCTGCAGGATGAGGAACTGGCTTTTGCTCATTAACCCTCTGCTCATCTGGTGGTCAAAATCAACTTTTATACATCTATCTCAATAAAATGAATGGATATATTTTAGGGAGATTTGAGATCGGTCTGTAATTAATTCTCTAGGATCAAGTTGTGTTTTTTTAATGAGAGGCTTAATAACAGTCCATTTGAAGGTTTTGGGGACATATCCTAATGACAATGATGAATTAATAATAGTCAGAAGAGGATCTGTGACTTCTGGAAGCACCTCTTTTAGGAGCTTAGATGGAATAGGGTCTAACATACGGTTGTTGGTTTAGATGATTTAAGGACAGCACTGAGAATGATATGGACTGTGATTTAACCATTTCATCGACCTGCATGGACTGTACTGTTATTCTGTCAAGATACATATTGCCCCACCGCTGCTGGAAGCTTGAAGCCCTTCGCCGTCTCTGGGGATGTCCTGCCATGACGTCAAGCCTCAGGTCGTGCAACCACCAGAAGCGTGACCTTCAACCTCTGTTCACTTTGCTCCATCTCAGCCTATCTTATCTGTCGGCTCTGCCTTGGCTCCTCCCACCTTCGGCTCCTCCAAAGATCCTCGGCCTTGCGGTTTCCCTGGGTTCCCTTGTCCCACCGGCTCTCCTTTGGTCAGTCGTCACTCTACTTCTGCTACCAACTCCTCGGGCCTCAGACACTCATCGCCACTGCATCGCCTGGGTCTCCAGCACCCAGCTCCATCAGCCGTCCCCCAAATGTCAAATTGTATTCACTAGTTTCCTGTTCCTTACTTTGAATTTGCCACCACTCATTAGTTACCATGGTTACGATGGCTAGTTTGTTTCAGCTGTGCACTCCTCATTATCTCATTATCTCATGTATATAAGTTCATCTGTGTTCCTTTTAGTTTGTCCGGTCACCATTATGTTAAGTGTGTTTTGCTACTGCCTGTTTTGTGGAAGAGTATTATTAAACTTTGTTGTTTTGGAACTTTATTCGTCGTCTTTGTATGGTGGCATAGAGAGCTCAATGTGCTGCAAATGAAAAAACAAGGGTTGTTGGGGTCCCCTTGAATCATTTCCATTGTGGTCTGTGCTACTTGAGACACTTTTCTGTGTTTGGTCGCGTTGTGTGTATTTGCAGTATGTTTCTGTATTTGGTTGTGTTGCGAGTATTTGCAGCACATGTGTTAACAAACGATGTTTTGTTAATTTGGTGGTGCTTTTTCTATTTGCATGTGTTTTCTTAAGTTGCAGCGTGTTGAGGCCACCATATCTTCATCTGTTTTCCTGCAAAAACGTTGTGACAAGTATCTTGAAGTGAGTTCTGCATTCCAGGTCTATCCTCGGAAATACAGCACACGTCACATGGACTAACGCTCTGATTCTTCATGATCCTTGCTGTGTTTGTGCTTGCTGGAGGTCAGCAGTCACTGTCACATCATGGAAAAGAGCTGTGAAGATTCTTTAGATCCGTTCATGTTTCCTTCCACAGAAGAACAAAGCACAGGGTTTGGAATGAATAAATGATGACAGGAATTTCATTTTGGCGTGAAGTATTATTTAGCTGTACACATCTGTCATATGTGAATGCTGACCCGTCCATCAGGACCGCTGTGGTGTCTGCCGTGCGGTCCTTCAAGCTGAAGCTCTCGAGGGAATCACTAATCCTCAGCTGTTCAGAGGAAACCTCACAAATGATTTAGAGTAAAGCTCAGGCTATTTTTAGCCTGTGTGAGCTCTTCAGTGTGTCAGTGTTTGCAGCGGATAGCAAAGAAATAAAGCTGCAGAAACACATCCACATGAACTCATGTGAACCACACTGACTGCATATCACTGCTGAACGAGCAGTTCTCACGATTCTGTTTCAACTGTTCAATGTTTCCATTCTTAGCCTACGCTTCATGTGTTTGTTCAAGGATTTTTCTTATTTGTTCAGTTTTAGAATAACAAAATAAATACTTAACACAATAAATGCATGTACAAAAATCTTTTAATGGCCTTCCTTTATATCAACTCTCTCGTGTTTTTATGATTTACTTACGTTTAAAAATACCTGGCTGAATGTGAATAAATATATACAATAAAGTAGCATAACTAAAGACAAATACTAGCTTTAATAACCATTTGTTTTGTTCACTAAAAAAGTATTTTTGCCAATAAAGCAAGAGTAAGTTGTAAACAGAGGTGAGGACACAAAACCTCAAACCAGGGATATTAACTAAAACTAAAACCATTTAAAAAAATTTACTTTAAAAAAATAAAAAAGAGTATTTTCATTTTCATTTCGTTTAACTTGATGTACTAAAATAACGCAAAATGAAATAAAAATTAATAAAAACCATATAGACATATTCAAAAACAACAAGATGCAAGGATGCAGAAGAGATAGACATGGCAGAGAGTGAGAATCAGTTGCACGCATGTTTTAATAACAGGTCTAAACACAGATAGTTCAGGCTGAGAGACAAGCAAAAACTCCACAAGAGCACAAAGGAGAAAACGAAAATACGAGTGTCTCGAGTGAAACAAGCACACGACAACTGAAAACAAGCACTGGCCAAACATGACTGAAAACAAAGGGGACATTATACACACAGAGAACTGATACAGGCGTGTCTAAGCACGGGAACATAGTAACTACGCACAGAGAAACAGAAACCAAACACAGAAGGAGGCATGAATCAAAGGAAACTAAGAATAATTTCAACATAAAAGTCCTTACAAAACACCCAGACACTGAACAGGCATCGCGCACAAATGACACAAAAACACACAACAAACTGCAAACATGTACTAAAATTAAAAGAGAAAAAGGAAAAAAAAAATATATATATACAGTATATATATAATTATATAATCGATTCAAGATATCGACAAAAACCTAAGTATCTCAATGATACTAAAGTAACAATAACTGTCCTGTTCAGTCCCATGATGAGGAAAAACATACTTTTTGTCCTCTGAACATCTGATGTCTTTTGTGTTTTGCTTTGAATTACAGGTGCATTGAATCTTTCTAAGCTCGTGAGAAAGTCTTGAAACTGTTCAAGCATTCAGACAGGTAATAATGTGAAGTGATGACTCTGCCTGTTGTAATTATTGATTTGATTTGCATACTAGATCACTGAGAAAACCCTGCAGACGTGAGATGATCAGATGTGATAATGCATGTGATCATTTTGGCTGGATTAAGCCTTTAGTGGTGATTTATATCTCTGTGATGGACGGAGAGCCACATGTTCACCTTTATCTGAAGACACCTGAAAAAAGTCAAACAACCGTGTCATTTATCTGAAGCGCTTTTTCATGTTGATCTTATAAAAAAATCATGGTTTTCCGTTTAAACCTGTTTGGTTCAGTTTGGCTAAAAGCAAATAACACTCACATTGAAAAATAAAAATGAAAAAAACGGTTTTGTTTAAAAAGGATTATCCTGAATGTACTCAAATTATTGCAGTATGTATTTATTTATTTATACGTAACAGTACATAACAGAAAAAAATACATCACAAAAATATTAATGTCTTTGAAGTTTGACTTTATTAATAGTAAGTAAACTAAATTAAACACCGCCTAACAAAATGGTTTATTGTATCTTTAGTGAAAATTATGCTTCCATATTACAGCTAATTTAGCTTTTGCTTATGGTGAAATTAAGTTACAAAATTAAAAGATTATATATATATATATATACTGACCTACATTAAGTAACCACCCACCAATTTGGCTTATATATGAAGAAAAATATATTGATCAAGAATATGTTTTTTGATAATAATATCATTCATGTAACTTTGCATTAATGTTTGGGAAAATATTTTTTAAAATTAAAATTAAATCAAAATTTAAGGTTTGAACCAAGTCATATATCATTTGAGAAAAACTATTAAATGGGGCTGTAACAAAGTATTTTAAAAACGTGTGTTAGTGCGGAGAATGGTTCATTCTGCTCTGTTTTATTGAGCTGATGTACACTCTTAAAAATAAAGGTGCTTCACAGTGAGGCCACAGAAGAACCTTTCTGTCTAAATGGTTCCATAAAGAACCTTCAACATCTGAAGAACCTTTCTGTTGCACAAAAGCTTCTTTGTGGCGAAAGAAGGTTCTTCAGATTATAAAAAGGTAAGAAAGAGATGGTTCTTTAAAGAACCTTTGACTGAATGCTTCTTTGTGGAACCAAAAATGGTTCTTCTATGGCATCGCTTGAAGAACCTTTTGAAGCACCTTTATTTTTAAGAGTGTAGTTTGAACTATTGCGTTCACGTGTACGATCATTTCATTCAAGAATAACAAGGTAAACATTCAGTGTATTTATATCTAAACTAATGAATGCCACTAGTGGTCAGATGCATGCTGAACACTGGGGTTAATCTGTGCAGATTCATTCATTAGGTTGTTTGTTTATATTTTGGGCCACAACACATTTGATGTTTCTATGCTTCTGATTTGTGTAAGTGAGCTGCAGCAGAATGAACACAGACAGACTCACTCATGCTTTGATTTCATGTCATGTTTTCTACATCAGCCGGATGTTCAGCTGTTCTCTTCTATATTAACCTTCAAATATATTGCAAAATGTACTTGAAGGGGCAATAAAATACATTTCCAATCTAAAAATATATGAGTGTGAGACTGGTGGGTTTATATCGCACAGATCGTTCTCCAGCCTCTGTTTAGCAACAGAATCATACATATGCAACAGAGGGAATAAAAACAGACTCGTCTGTGTTCATGTCACGTATTTCACACCGCTGCAGTGACAGCACTATTTATAGCATCCCTTAAGTGCAGCACTTGAAGCTGCTGAGGGGGTTTTTCAAGCTAGGTGAGGCAGTTGTAAGAACAGGTGACAATCACAGAGGGACGGTGTTTTCATACACCTGAACACATGTCAATATCACATTTATCAGTGATTGAGCCTCTGGATCATCAGTGCAGAGAAGCCTGCTGAAAGCTTCTGACTGGATGCTTGAACATTGGGTTTGTAGACAAATAGTGCATGAATTTCAGCACAAAACTGACATTTTGATTTAGTTTGAATGAACTCATAATTCACAAAGTCATGTGAGGCACACAGCGACCGAAGATGACGCTGCAATGATTCCTCTTGTGTGATTTTTGCAGTATTATTCCAACATTATTATCCAGAACGCCCAACAGGTGTATTTTAATGGTTTAATAACTTAGCGTAAAAGAGAATTACATATTGAGAAATATGCAACAGGTAACGCTTTATATTACAGTGACATAGTTACACGTTACATGTAGTAACAATAAATACTGCATAATCACAAGCAGCTAAATCAAACCTTAAGTCTATTAACCACATCTAGGTAGTTATTACTACTCAGCATTATTTGTGTAATTACACTGTAACAACAACAAATGTTCATTTATCAGATTTGTTACATATTTTCATATTGATTTATTTTGGTAACTCTTTATTTTAGTGTCCTTGTTACACATTACAGCAACTAACCCTAAATCAAACCCAACCCAGGCAGCATTTATATTACTCAGTACCAGTTTGTCGTAATAACAGCCGTCATCTTAGGAATAAAGGTAACCATATTTGACTGAAAGAGTGTGTTACATATGCAACGGTGATGTGACTAAAATCTTACATTTTGATTTATAGTCTGTTTTTGTCGTTTTGTATCTTTGGGTCAAGAAGTGCAAACCTATCTGAGCGCATTCCTGTCCTTGCTCGCTGCCGAATGATCCGCAGCGGGTTACACTTCGTGTGTCTGTTTCGCTGAAGCTCAGCGCGAGATCCGCGTGTCAATCAGCAGAATTAGCGAGCCGCATCGCGCAGGCGTGATCCAGTCTGAGCCGCGCGAGCTCCAGGCCAGTCGCTTCCGTCTCTTCAGCTCTAGCTCTCCCGCCGGACATGCCCCCCGGCCCCCGGCGACCCTCCGCGCCTCTGCCGCACCTGTCCGGCGCGTGAATGGCCCCCCCGCCATGGACGAAATGCCGTTCCAGAAAGTCAAGACCCGGCGCAGGAGGAGCCACTGCCCGCCCGGGGTCATCGCGTGCGAGGACGAGTTCGACTGCAAGGAGCTCGAGTCGCTCTTCCACAACTACAACCTGAAGCTCGACCAGACCTGCACGCTGAAGGCGCTGTCCGTGCTCATCCTGCTGTCGTCCAGCCTCAGCCTGCTGGAGCTGCTGCTGTCCGGCGCCAGCCTCACCATCGCCAAGGGCTCGTACCCGGTGCACTTCGTCATCTTCATCTCGCTCTTCATCGTCACCAACGTCACCAACCTGCAGGTGAGCCAGCTGCAGCAGATCGCGCACTTGAGCCTGCTCTTCTGCTTAAGATTTGAGGTGGGGGGCGGTGGTTGTTGTGGGGCGGGTATGTGATGCCCGTTCAGTACGTGTCGGCCCAAAACAACGCCTCAGCGCCGCGGGTCCGGAGCAGGGCGTGTGGCAGCTGCTGCTGCTGACGTTCGTGGCGTACGCGCTGCTGCCGGTGCGCACGCTGCTGGCGGTGCTGTTCGGGCTGCTGGTGTCCCTGGCGCACACCATCGTCACGGCGGCGTCGGTGACGGCGAAGACGCAGCGGCTGTGGAGAGCGGTGAGTTCAGCACTGGACAGCGACCAGACTCCGGGTTACTGAAGCCTCACGGTGCTTCCGAAGTCCGAGGAGTTCAGTCATCATTTCATGTTTTTCACTGCAAACAATATGTGTCTGATCAGCCGCTTCTCATCTAGTGAGAGAATGTGACAAAAAACGTTGAAAAGTTACCTGATTTTACTGCACTTACCTTTTAATTAATAAAAAAAAAAAATTATTGAAATGTCAAATTACACATTGACCACACCAAAAAACTATGATGCAAAATATATATGTTTTCAATATTGACGGAAATTGTATTGGAATATATCACTGTAAAATCGGAGAATTACAGTGTTAACCCCACTGGAATGAATATAATTTAATTAGATTTGACTTTATAACTCGTGATTGCTCAAAAACAGTCCAAATGTATGAAACCTACATGTTTATTTGTAACAAAACAACATCAAAACAACATAAATATTACTCTTAAAAGTTTCAAACGAAATAACTTCATTCTGATTGCATAAACCTAAGTTTTCATGCACTGCAATGGTTCAACAAAGCTGAGCCCCAAAGGTGTGTGAGATACGGGGAAAAGGCATTTTACTAAAGTTTTTTTGACATGAATATAACTTTTACAGAAACTATTTTTGACACCTAATGGGACTTCATACATATCCGGATGACCTGACCATGAAACATTTAACATGTTTTTAAATGGTTATATGAAAATAAGATGTGTATTTTGAGGGTCTTAAAGCATTTGCAAAGTTTCGTTCCATTACTTAAAGCCGTGCATTTTTTTTTTTTAGAAATGTTTAAGTAGCTCCTCTGGCCCAAAAATATACCTGATGCGTTAAGAGCAGAGATGGGCCTCATGTCACCAGTAAAATTACTTCAACCGTTTAACATGAGCAGATGTTTCTACATGAAGCATAATTCAGATTAATAAAGTGCAATCATTTTGCACTTAAATTTGACAAGATAATACTATTTCAGTCTCTGTCACATTCAATTCAGCGTGTTACTAGCCATTTATTTATAATAATGTGTGAAATATCTGAGTGAAAGTTGATACAAAGTAAATCCTACACCAGTTTTTTCAGTGTGTTTCACATTGTGATGCATGATTAGCAAGAGAATTATGTTTCTGTTTTTTAAACAACAGGTGAATCACTCCATGCTATCAAGTGTTATGATTTGCTTACTTAATATTTCAAGTTAAGTGCATAAACAAGCACTGTGCAAAAAAAAAACATCTAAATAAATCTAAATCTACAGTTAACTTAATTTATTAACATTTGTATTTTCTGCAGTGTTTGATTTATTGCAGTCAGACTGATTTTAAACAGAAAGAGTGTTACTATCAATCACCTTCTGAAAGGTTAAATGTGTAATAATGTCTGTGGGCTGGGTTTGCTTAGGTGCATGAGTGTTAATGCTGAGCCACAGAGCTGATTCGGCTCAAATACAGTTTATGACTGAACAGCTGTAACAGTGAATTTACACTTAAGATACTGAGGCTGAGACTGTAATAAGACACAGAGAATGTGTGCTGCAGGTTCATACAGTATCTATAAAGTCCTCCGATAGACGGCTCTGATAGACGGATGGTCGTCACACATTCTCCTGTGTGTGTTTGAGGAGCGCAGGGTCCAGAGACCAGCAGCGGGCGGCTCTATGTAGGACGGCTCTGAACGGAGGCCAGACACACTTCCGAAAGCTATTTTAGCACAGAAATGAGGAGGATGCTCTGTACGGATGATCCGGACAGGATTCACAGACTGTGTTAGGTGTGGAGTTAGGTTTAGAGACCAGTGCTGTGTGAAGATCACGCCATCCGTCTCCTGCATTTATAATGATTATAATGACAAAACTCATTTTAATGGGTTGAATCAGGTAGAAATAGTTCTTTAAGGTATTAGTGTAATGCTGCTGCGTCACTCATTACTGAACACTGATGCTTCATTTCACGCTCAGTTTCACCGACAGTTGTGTAATGAAACGTTTCAGAGCGTAGTTCATTGTAACACATAACGTGTCAAGTTATGGTCACATGTACCCTGCATCTTCTATTTTTCACTGACGAAATGTATTCATTTCAATAGGAATCCATGCAGTTGTTAATTTCAGATGAGGGCAAAAGCTTTCCACACGCAGATTTCACGTCGGGTTCAGCTGGTCATGCAAATTTGCTGCACTGACCAAAACACAGCTGCTTCGTTTCATACATTTTGTGCTACACTATTGAAAGTAGGCCACGGACCTTTCTTGCCTGATGAAATTTCTCTCATGTGAGCATGCTTAGATGGTCAGTGTTTTATAGACGTTCAGTTTCTTCTCTCAGATCAACTGCATCATGATGGAACAGCAGTCCAGCAAGTTCAGCTACCTGAACAATAACTGCTTAAATCACTGTTTATGGGTAGATTTGATTGTTTTATTCTCGAATGAGATCAAGTTGAGTATGTGGGACTGTGCGCTTTACCTGTGTTGCCAAATCTTGTCATTCTGATGCCTTCAAAACGAAGACAGAAACACACAGCACTTCTGCTGAAAGGGGCTGTTCGCACAGAACCTGCTTTGCTTTGAAAAACACGAGACACCAGTGGCATGGAGGAAAATGCAAGGTCTCAAGAGGTGCTTTTTAAAAGTTGAACTTTTTTTATTTCAGCACTGTGTTTGTGCAAAAGACACGAGACGCGAGCGCAGTGGTCAAAGATGTTCATCTACCACGTGTTTGCACAGAAAAGCAATGGAAAAGCAGCGCAATGGAAAAATGTGTTCCATGTGAAGTCTCCTCCGCTCGCTTCAGCCCTGTTAGTCTGTGTGCAAATCAGTGAGTTTTCAGCATGTGAGAGAGAGCAAGGCCGGCTAAATAAAGGCTCGTTGTGCATGTCCTCTGACAAATCTAATCCAATAAAGAGCCGATAGACTCACGTCCCTGAACTCTATGACCTGCAGCGAACACAAAACCAGCTCTGAGCTCACTGAAGAGGACAAACACATGTCAGAAGAGTGACCACACAAGCACACGGACTGTGCATAAAACTGTAGGGACAGTCATAATGTAAAAACACTTTTCATGCTCTAAACACATCTATCCATCAGTCATACTCTACCATAGCCGTACGCTGTGGAAGCTCACAGACAGCATCTATATTAAACCAGTCTTTTATTGTATCTTACATATCTTGTGTCCTGTCAGTGATGATGGTTTCAGTGCTGTTGTGTTTGTGTTTCTCAGCTGGTTGCGAACACGCTGCTCTTCACCAGTGTGAATCTGTCGGGTCTGTTTGTGCGGATGCTGACGGAGAGAGCGCAGCGCAGAGCCTTCCTTCAGGCCCGAAACTGCATCGAGGAGAGACTGCGCATGGAGGACGAGAACGAGAAACAGGTCACGCTCTTAATTTATATACAGTAAAAACAATCAAACCTTCGGTGGATTCCTGTATATAGAATGACACTTTAAAAATGTTTTGGCTCAATAGGAAACTAAGTTTGCACAGAGGTTTTTGAGTTATGACAACTTCTACATGAGCAGAGGAAATAAATAATCTGTATATTTTTGAAACTGAACTTGTTAACTAAATAACTGGAACTGAATAAACACAAAGTTGATTACTCGAAACTATTAAGTTGTTCCAGCTAACTGAGTGCTGGCATCGGAACCAATTAATCTCGTCTGTTTCAGTTGTTACTTGTCACTTATGGAGCGAGATTAGTCTCAATAATAATTCACGCAAAAGACACAATGCACACATGCGTAGCCCAATTCACATGCAAAAAGCGATTCACGTGCACAAAATAAGAATATACATTCATAAAATACGTTTCACAAATACAAAACAATTCACAGATGTACAACTGTGTACAGTTATTATTGAGATAATCTCGACTCCAAGTCACTGCGCATTACCCCGAACCATGAGCTCTCACTATTCAGCACAATGAGAAAAACCTTTCACGTTACGGAAAAACTCTTTAAAATGTTTGGAAATATAAAAAGTCTTTCCCATACTACAAAGTTATCCAGTTCAATGCAAAAGCATGCTGGAACTAGAAACCACGGGCCCAATTTGACAGTTTATAATCAATAATAAAAATATATAACATTATAATAAAAAACATACATATGAAGATTATGTGATGATCAACAATTTATGTCAACAGAACTCATCAAAAACAAATAAATCAAGAAATCTGTTTTGTTTTTTAAACATCGCAACCAGAGATTTAGTCCCGAAATCATTGACTGTATAATATTCATTGTTTACGAGAAAGGCGTGTTCAGTTCGCTGTTGTTTTAAGGTGTGTCTCTGTGATGATGGTTGCACACGTGCAGGAGCGTCTGCTGATGAGTCTGCTGCCCCGAAACGTGGCCATGGAGATGAAGGAGGACTTCCTGAAACCCCCAGAGAGGATCTTCCACAAGATCTACATCCAGCGGCACGACAACGTCAGGTACCGGCTGACACACTTCATTTCTAGGGTTTGTGTAAATGCAGAGGTTTACTGTGAGGAAAGGAACTGCTTCAGTGGCTGTTATGATCACAGATGCTGTTTGAGTGAGAATCTTAATCAGGAGTGATTTCTGATTTCATTCATCAGTACACTCATACGAGTCTAATCAAACAAATCTAATGGAAAATCATGGTTTTGTTTTATTTTGGTTTGACGTCAGTGTTGAAGTGCAGAACACATACTAACCAGCTTTACTGCAGAAGTGTTTGTCCTCTTTGTTTCTCATTGTGTCTTTAGTGTTTTCGAGATGATTCAGTGAGTTTATTGCCAGTGTGATGATGATCTTGTTCTGGATTGCAATATCACACTCTGTGCTTGAGTCTTAAACCCAGAGTTGTTTTGATCAGGGCTAATCTGCATGTTACTGGATATTACATCTGTGAGGAATCCTGAATCATAGGGGCGTTGAGAAGACCTGTAATAGTGAGTGTCAATGTACTACAGAACTCATGAAGCATTATGAAGTAAACCCAAGACCACTGACGTCAACCCTCGACTGGACTGTTGGACCTTTAGTGAACATGAAATCAGCACAGACACTATTAACTAGAGGCTGATCGATATATCGCGTCACTGCGCTGATAGTTGCTCTTCTGTACTATTGGTTATCCGGAAAAAAAAGAAATCTATGTCAGTAGTGGCTGATAGTTTGTTTTATTCCTCTGTGTTTCTCTGTATCTGATCGACTGTAAAACAGCAGCCTTAAAACATACGGGGCACATTAAGACAAACGACTTGCGTTGATTTCACTTCTGTGGCTTTCTCATGCATCATAAATTTAATTTGGCCTTTAAAATAAACAAAATGATACGTTTCTGCATGTTAGTAGTGAAGCATATATATACTTATTTACTTTATTTAATAATTACAAAGCATTTTCATGGTTAAGTCATTATTCTGAATTTTATAATGAAGTTCAACAGTATTTTACATTGAGTGAATTTTAAAAAAATTTATATTATTGATTTCAAAACCCATTTTTTTCACCTTAGTTATCAGTTTTGGTTAAATCCTCTCGATTGTTATGATTTTTAAGATTTTAGATTCTCATGGAGCGTGTTGAGTAAATGACCACATGATCAGTGCAGGTTTGTCCTGTGGTGTGTGTGTGTGTGTGTTGTTGAGCGTTAACCGAGATCTGCAGCCTTCAGATTAAACCCTCCTGCAGGGATTTACTGCGATGGACACTAAAGACTGTTGCGTAACACTCACGGAGAGAGAGATCTGCTCCTGCTGAGAGATATTTCTGGAGCAGATCAGAGAAGCTCCTGCTGGAATATGGGACACTGGATATAAGACGGGAGCTCTCCATCAGGTTCTGGACCTGTGATCAGAGCTGACTGATATCACCCATAAACTATAAACAAATATTTCTCAGCATTTTTGACAGTGTTATGTATATTATATATAATAATTGTGCACTGCACTCATTTACGGTAAGGAATACAGACAACACCAGGTGTGGTTGTAGCATCTTTATCATGATTCTTTATTTGATCAGACTGATATCAAACACTGTTAGACAATATTGAACGTTTTACACTAAGTGATCAGGCGCACTCAGAACACCCTAGCAACCACATAGCAACAACCTAGCAATCACCCAAGCACTTTAGCTAGAGTGACCATACGTGCCATTTTCCCAGGATTCCTTTTAGGCAATATAGTAATCCTGGCCAGGACGCGTCCTGGGAAATGGCACGTATGGTCACCCTACATTAGCGTCACGTGCTCTGTCGCTCAGCATCTTGATTGATTGAAGGATTCTGTCTGAAGCTTGTCTGAAGCATGATCTCCGTCACAGATGGACGCGCATTAAAACATTCACAGCAAACTGAATTTATGGCACCCGTCTTACGTTGACATCTGCGCTATGACAGTGTCTCAGTGTTCACGCGCCCACACACACACGCCTCGCTCTCAGCCTGTGTGCTTCACAGCTCAGATGTAGCTGGACGTCAGTGTTCGTGTGTGTGTGGTTGTGGTTGTGTGTGTGTGTGAGTGAGTGAGTTAGTGCGTGAGTGTGAGTGTGTGTGTGTGTGTGCGTTTGTGTGTGTGTGTGAGTGAGTGAGTGTGTGTGTGTGTGTCTGAGTGTGTGTGAGTGTGAGTTTGTGTGTGTGTGTGTGTGTGTGTGTGTGTGTGTGTGTGTCGAGTTGCTTGTGCTGAGGTGAGCGAGGGTGTTGTGTGTGTTTCTGTGTGTGTGTGTGTGTTGGTGTGGTAAGGGGTGAGTGTGAGAGAAGTGTGTGTGTGCGTGCGTTGCGATGGGAGTGTGAGTGTGTGTGTGTCTGCGTTTGTGTCTCAAACCCTTTTCAGACTTAACCATACTTAAATCAGGATACATTTACATAAGCAAAATTGCTTGCTTAAATCTTTACTTATTAAAGTCTTGCCTTCTAAAAAAAAGTAAGTGAATTCTTACTTAAAATGAGAAGAAATATCTGGCAGTGGGGGTCAAAAATATTAACCCAGTTCAAAGGGAAAACAAGTTCCCTTTCGAACGGACTCTTCCATTGCGTTGAATGCTTAGGCGTCTCCAAAGGAGCCTGAGAGTACCATTCGTCAGAATCTTTCTCCTTCAGCGCGTAGATCATCTCCCTGCTGGACTCTGAAGAAAGAAGCCTAGAAGCCGAGTAAGCTCGAAGAAAAGCCGCTACTCGCCGTAGAAGAGCCCAGGCAGAGGAAGGATGCCTTCAAACAGCACTTCCCCTGCAGCCATCCGGCGACTGAGAAAGAGTGCTTCCAAGAGCAAATGTCCACAACAGCA
>JADLZN010009810.1:0-59861 GCA_018155175.1 Sinocyclocheilus anophthalmus
CAAGCACCCTAATAGAACAAAGCACATTCTCATTTATAATATAGCCTCATTTGTTATGACACTGAGCACAGAGGTTCACAGTCTTACAACAACTCTTAAAAAGAAAGCAGCTCTCTGTACCTGAGCCACCAGCACAGCTTCTTTCAGCTGACCTCTAGAAGTGAAGAAATTCACCAACTTTTTCACTTCACCAGTGGCGATGCAGTACGGGATGACATCATCATTGCCTTCTTGCATAAGCTGGTCTGCTCTTCTGCATTAAGCAGTTAATGAATGGTAATTCACTCACAACTGATTTAAAAATAGAATGGAGTATATGGGATACCTTTGCATGAGCTTTTTCCAGTATTTCATGGAGACACCAGGGGCCACAGAAAGAGCCTTCTCCCACTAAACATATAAAACAAAACATCATAAATATCCAAAATTATCAGAAAATTAGTTCTGAAAGAAAAGTGATAACCACACATATGAGAAAACTGGGTCAGTAAGAATAAATAAGTAAATAATTTTATTCAGCAAGGGTGCATTAAAACTGATCAAAATAACCAGTAAAGATATTTATAATGTTACAAAAAATTCTATTTCAAATAAATGCTGTTCTTTTGAACTTTTTTTTTTTATCAAAGAATCCTGAAAAAAAAGTATCCAATTTTCCACAAAAATATGAAGCGGCACAACTGTTTACAACACTGATATTAATAAGAAAATCTTTTTAACAAGAAATCAGCATAGTAGAATGATTTCTGAGGGATTATGTGACACCGAAAAGGGAGTAATTCCCTTTTACAAAATCAACTGGGAAAAATCTTGCTTGCTTCCTCTTAATAATATGGCCAAATCAGTCAGACTGCCATGTGATATTCCCATTCAGTCTTCAATTACATACCTGGGCGTTGTCGTTCATCCATCCCTGCATGTTATTCCAGATGCCAATTATCTACAAATTCTAGCCAGGGTAGAACAAGATTTCCAGAGATGAACTTTGATGCCATTATCATTACACGCTAGAATAGCGAGTGTCAAAATGAACGTGTTGCTGCGGATCAATTTTCTCAGTTCCATGATTCCGTTACCTGCACCTAAAAGATTTTGGCACAAACTCAATTCTATGATTCGTAAATTCATTTGGAATGGTAAACAACCAAGACTAAAATTTGAAACCCTGCAGCGGGTAAAACAAAATGGGGGTTTGTCGCTCCCAAACTTTGAATTATACCATAGGGCCTTTCAAATTAGATGTATTCAGGTCTGGCTTAACCCGTTCTCTGAGGTTCCCTGGAGGGAGATTGAGGAGAGTTTAGCTGGCAATCACAGATTACAAGATGTACTGTTCTCGGGGCTGAATAACAAACAATGTATGCATTCTTTTGGTCCAATCATGACCAATACTGTAGTCAATTTTAAGTTGATGGAAAAAAATATTCAGTATTCCAATAAGTGGCACACTAATACACCCATTTGGTACAACCATAGCATTCTTTTGGGAGGTGCACCATTTATCTCTAGAGACTGGATGCAGAAAGGCATCTATACACTAAAAGATATTTCGGGACCTAAAGGCATGTTAAGTTTTCAAGAACTGTGTGAACGCTATGGAACAGAAACTTCCTCTTTGTTTTTATATCTGCGCCTAAGATCGGCCATGAAGGCCTATGGAGTGCCCTGGGGGGGAATGCTCCCCTCGCATCCAATTATTACCCGGCTGGATATGACTTTGTCTGGACACTTTACCTCATGGATGTACGGGAAGGTTTTGGAGGCCACATCAAAGGGCTTAGCTATACAGCGTGTATGGGAAAGAGATTGTGAACTTGATGAGGATATCATGAACTGGGGTAGAACATGGCAGAACGTTCTTATTTCATCAAGAAATCCAAATCACCAACTGATTCATTTTAACTTTTGTCACAGGACTTATTGGACCCCACTGAAAAGACATCGTATTGACTCTTCATTCAGCCCCTTCTGCAATAACTGTTCTGATCAACAACTTGGAACCTTTTTCCACATGATGTGGGAATGTGAAAAGGTCAAACATTTTTGGAATGCAGTATGTACGACCTTATCAAAAATTATTGAGTACCCTATACCAGTGAACCCTGCTGTATTACTATTGAATGACAATTCTGCCTTGAGTTTTTCTAAGTTGCAAAAAATTATTTGGCTTGCCGGGTTGACATCTGCCAAAAAATTGTTAGCACAACACTGGCTCCCTCCACATACTTTAGATATGTACAAGTGGCTAATGCAACTTCAAGACATTATTATGTTAGAAATATCCAAGGCTCGGGTGAATATGACACAACTTTCTACATTACAGATCTGGACTATAGCTGCTGAGATATCTGCAAATACAATTTCACAAACATGACCGTATACTTTACATAATGCTAGTTTTTTTTTTTTTTTTTTTTTTTTTTTTCTTCTTCACGGGAATTCATGTTTCAGGACCCCTGTGACTTTTTCTGTTAACTTTGTTATGTATTCAATGTGCTCCCCATTGTACGAAGAAAAAAAAAAAAAAACCGCAGGGTTGTAGAGGGAGGGTGGGGGGAGGGAGGGCTGGTGATGTTGAAAATTGAGATTGTTCATTGTTTTCATTCTCCTGCTCATATAAAAAAATACGAAAACGATTATTTATTTTTGATAATAATTATTTTATTCAGTTAGTTTTTCAATAACTTTTGTTAGCTTAGTTTCGTTTTAGTTTTTCATTTATTTATTTTTTATTTTATTTCAGTTTACGAAATAGTTTTTTCATCAATCGTTTTCGTCTTAGTTTTAGTTTTCGTTTACGAAAATACCTTGGCTGGATGCAATTATCGCATGCCAGTGTGCATTGGCTCGTTTAGTTTTACACTCAAAGTGGATTGGTATCGCTAAGCGAGATCCCAATTCGTCGGTCACCTACGTGACGTCTCCGTTCCTCCTTCAGGGAACGAGGGTTACAAACGTAACCTAGACGTTAATATCATAAATGCTTGTCAGTAACTTCAGCAGTAACTTTAAACTATATTTCAAAGACAATAGAAATAATTATGAAATTACATATTAATATGTACTTAAGTCCTACTTAAGTTGGTTAAAAAGTTTAACTATTTGCATTTAATATAAATGTAAACTATAATATATTTAATGAATTATTTTATTGCAATTAACTTGCATTAAATATTACAGTAAGTATTTTAAATTGTATTATTTCCGTAATAAACAATCTTGTTAAATGTATGCTAAAGTGTACTTCTTTTTCACAAGGGTATATTTTTCTCTTTGTCTCTCTCTATTTCTAACAGGCCATAAGACAAAGTCCTGCCAGGTCTGTGTGGGACTGACCAGTCGGCAGGAAGATGATCGGATTCAGCAAAAATGCAGATTTGGCCCGAGAGAGAGAGAGAGAGAGACAGCGTGGGCTCCTGAGAGATAGCGCACTGATACCCGTCTGAGAGTCTGGGAAGCATTTGGCTCCCTTTCCTCCCCCACAGGGATGTGAAGGGATGATGCTGCTCTAGAGCTGGACGTCTCCCGATCCCTACAGGTAGCAGAGATCATATCCACTTCACCTCAAAGGGCTGAGATGAATTAATCTGAAATTAGTACAAATTGATGACATAAGGCTCTGCTTGGGGCCCATGCATATAAATGTAGGCATTTATGCCAAACTACATCAAAATACAGTGGGGCCCAATAAATCTACACTGAAAAAAAAAATGGTGTAGTAACAATTTTCACCTAGAAATTGCTAGTAAATTCCACAAACAGAGATGCATGTAATCTTTTTTGTTTGTTTTTTGTTTTTTTAAGTAATGGTGAAAGTGAAATTCAAATTGACTATGTACTTCATCAATGTTCTTGGTCTCATTGTGACTAATTGATACAACTAATTGAAACAACAGAATGTTTTTGATCCTTTTTCATGATTTACTTTCTTTCAAACTTTCTAAAGGCTACACATTTAGAGTAATATGAACTAATTGTTGTTATGAGGGAAGTCGTGGCCTAATGGTTAGAGAGTCGGACTCGTAACCCAAAGGTTGTGGGTTCGAGTCTCGTACCAGCAGGGATTGTAGGTGGTGAATGTACAGCGCTCTCTCCCACCTTCAATACCACGACTGAGGTGCCCTTGAGCAAGGCACCTAACCCCCAACTGCTCCCCGGGTGCCGTTGCATAAATGGCTGCCCACTGCTCCGGGTGTGTGTTCACGGTGTTTGTGTGTGTGTTCACTGCTGTGTGTGTGCGCACTTTGGATGGGATAAATGCAGAGCACTAATTCAGAGTATGGGTCACCATACTTGCCCACATGTCACTTCACTCACTTTTTTTTTTCACTTTTTTATTACAACATGACTCTCTGGAATACTTGATTGAGCTAAACTCTATAGGACAGTGGCCCTCCAGGACTGAGTTTAGACACCTCGGGCCTAAAGAATCATACCAACTTGTGGAAAATGGGCATTCGATGTCCCCTTTAATACTTAAAGGGATAGTTCACCCTAAAATGAAGACCCATAAGAAATCTGTTCATCTTCGGAAAACAAATTAAGTTATTTTTAATGAAACCTGAGAGATTTCTGTCCCTCCATTGAAAGTCTGTTCACCCAAAACTGACGCTTCCAAATATTCGTAAAGAGATCAAAACAGCTTCTGTTTATGTTCGCTGATCAGTGTTTATATGTGAATAAAGCGATCAAATCTCTTCAAAAGACTTGGAGTCATATCAATTTATTTTTTGATCTCTTTACAAATGTTTTGAAGCTTCAGAGTTTTGGGTGAACAGACTTTCAGCGGAGGGATAGAAATCTCTAGATTTGATTAAAAACCTCTTCATTAGTGTTGTAGGATGAACGAAATTCTTATGGGTTTGGACCAACATGAGGGTGATTAAATGATGACAAAATTTTCATCTCTTTAACTCTAGAGGTTTGTTGAGATCACGAACCTAAAGTATAAGCGGTAGTAACAGTGATGCTGCCTTGTCTTACAAACACCAGTAAAAACCCGTTAGAACCAAACAAACGTTTCGCATACTTTGTTTACCTTGCACGTGCAACCTGCAGACTCACTTACAGTATGTATGGTCTCTCTTTTTAAAGCCTCAGTTTCAGAATGGAGCGTCAGAAAGAGAGAGAGGCTTGCGTGGATCTGACTGTGTGGGAATACTTCACGAAAAAGACACAGCACTCCACTCTCCTTGAGTCATTTCTTTCTCTTTCTGCCTGTCTCTCTCTCTCCGCTGAATCCTCTTTCCCCTTATCAGGCCAGCACAGGCCTCCATCGGCCTCTCCCCGCTCTGACAGGAGCAACAACAATGGGCCTGCGATACCAGTCCGCTTCACAGGGTAAACCTGCCACGGGCACAGATTACCCGTGACACACACACTCGCAGTCCCTCTCGTACTCTCCAAAACACAACACCGCCTTCTCCAAGGCCTCAAAACACAAAACGGACACAAAAACCTTTCAAATAATTTAACTCCTGTCCCTTGCTCTCTTCTTAATCTGTCGGTCCGGTCTCTATGTCTGTAGCCTTCCTGTAATGACCTGCAATTCACTGAGACTGTATACAAAGTAAAACATTATGCTGACCTAGATCAACCACAATAGTACACACTTATGTTAAAGGGATAGTACACCCAAAAATGAAAATTCTGTCATTAATTACTCACCCTCGTGTTGTTCCAAACCTGTAAGACCTTCATCTTCGGAACCCAATTTAAGATATTTTTGATGAAATCTGAGGGTTCTCTGACCCTCCCATAGACAGCAAGGGAACTACCACGTTCAAGGTCCAGAAAAGTACCAAGATGATCGACAAAGTAGTCCGTGTGACATCAGTGATTCAACTGTAAAGTTACGAAGCTACGAGAATTCTTTTTTGCGCAAAGAAAACAAAAATAACGACTTTATTCCACATTTTCTGGGTCAGCGCCGCCACACGCTCGCGTCATGATACTGTCGTGAACGCAGTAGAGATGAAAATGTGGAATGAAGTCTTTATTTTTGTTTTCTTTGCGCAAAAAAGTATTCTCGTAGCTTCGTACCTTTACAGTTGAACCACTGATGTCACACGGACTACTTTGTCGATCATCTTGGTACTTTTCTGGACCTTGAACGTGGTAGTTACCTTGCTGTCTATGGGAGGGTAAGAGAGCCTTCAGATTTCATCAAAAATATCTTAAATTGTGTTCCGATGATGAATGAAGGTCTTACGGGTTTTGAACGACACGAGGGTGAGTAATTACTGACAGAATTGTTCATTTTTGGGTGAACTATCCCTTTAAGTCACGTCATAATGATGGTATTTATGAGATGAACGAATGTCAAAAATTTCAGCAAAAATTCAGAATGTATAATTTAGCATGTTTTTATTCTTTTAAAGATAAAGAATAGGGATAAAGGTGAAGAAGTTAGGAAAGCTGATTGCTAAAAGTCTAAACAGACAAAACTGCATTTCCCATCATTCTCTGTACATCAGTTCTAGATACTAACATGTCTTATGGTGCGTTCAAGTCATGTCGGATAGATCGTATTTACGAGTTGAACGCACATGAACGCCACCACAAAGTCGTTATTACGAGTGGGAAACTCAAAATTTTCTTTAAGCCCCGAGTTTCCGAGTTGGGGGCGTGTCAATGAGAAACATAGCGAAATCGATAGATGCAACGTCTGTAGTTGATGGTAAATGTTTGTTTAAATTGATAGTTTAGTTGTCCTATAAACTTAAATTGGTCATGTTCTTGTTACGCAGCTGAAATCCAAGTAAAAAAATGCAGACCCTGTTGTATTTTCTTGTAATTTATTAAAAGAAGGTACACCGCCATCTTGTGTCGACTAAACTGACTTGAACGCACCTGACGTCGTAATTACGACTTGTCAACTCGTAAGTACGAACGTCCCAGGAGGACTTGAACACAGCATTATTTCCTTTTCATTTTCTTGTGAAAAAAAAAAATTTTGAATTTGTCATCAACAGAAATTTCTAAAGAAATGTCCAAGGGAAATCAGGTTATCATGTCCACATTTTGCCCCGAATTTACCTTTTGAATTCACCTCCATAATAAATAAGCAAACCCACCTTGTCACTTCCTCCTGTGGCCGCCTCAATCTTCCCAGGGAAAGGTCCCCATGTGGTGCCCAGCAGAAGTGCCTGACAAGAACAAATCCTTCTCTCTCCGCCTTCACCAATCTTTTTCAGCTCCCCTGCAGGAAAAGAAAAATACAGTTATGACATAAACAAAAGCTCGGCATGTTTTTCAGTTGTTTTTGATGTTATATTTAAAAAGTTTCATTTAAGTACAATACAGTTCAAAGGTTTGGGGCTGGTAAGATTTTAAATGTTTTTGAAAATAGTCTCTTATGTTCTCTTATGAGGCTGCGTTGGTTTGATAAAAATAAACTAAAAACAGTAATATTGTGAAATATTATTACAATTTAAAATAACTGTTTTCTGGGTTAATATATTTTAAAAGTAATTAATTCCTTTGATTCAAAGCTGAATTTTCAGCATCATTCCTCCAGTCTTCAGTGTCACATGATCCTTCAGAAATCAGTATAATATGCTGATTTGCTGCTCAAGAAACATGATTATTATTATCAATGTTGAAAACAGCTGTGCTGCTTCATATTTTTGTGGAAACGGTGATACTTTTTTAGGTTTCTTTAATGAACAGAATGTTCAAAAGAACAGCATTTATTTGAAACAGAAATTATTTGTAACATTATAAATGTCTTTACTGTCACTTTTGATCAATTTAATGAAATTTCAAACCTTACTGACCGCAAACGTTTGAACAGTAGTGTATAGGGCCATAATAATAATACACATCACTACTACCTGTACAGTAATATGATGCACTGTTGTATTGTATATTCGTTTATACTGTGTATTGTATTGTATATTATGTGCATTTCAGTCTCGCTGGGGTGACCTGGGGTTTAGTGTCTTGCTCAAGGGCACAATGCTGAAGGTTCATGGACTTTAAACCTACTTCTACACAGTTACCAGCTGAGATCTTTAACCAAAACACCACAGCACTCCATGAGCAGACTAAGCCCTAGTGTGAGCGTCTCCCTCAATTAGAAATCATACAGCCATCCGTCGGACCCTCTCCTGGGTGACCCTGCCTGTCTCTTTGATTAGGCTTTCACTCACTGCTGCGACAGGGCTTCAGATAAGGTTGATTAAGCCCCTTTTTGATGGAAGTTTTGATGTGAACAGTGCAGAATCGTGTTAAATTATCCAGTTTCAGGAGGAGATGCGAAATGCCAGCAGATGGATTGATAAATAAAGAGAATCTTGAGGCAGTGCTTTCAGGGTTAAGCCTTTACACCCATCCCCTCTCTGGATTAATAGATCTCTTCAACTACAGAAGGGCGCCAATGTGGGGCATGATTCAAAAATATTTTCTTTATAAATATATATTTAGATATTTATGAATTCTGCACACCAATACTTCACTGATGATGCAATATGTTTATACTTTAGAATAATCAAAAATCAAAACTGTCAAATATGTCTTGTAACTGACTGCAAATATATGTATGCACAAGTGAAAAAAAATCATTTAAAATTAAATAAAAAATATACAAATAAAATGAATTTAAAAAATATGAGAGCTGCGGTAAAAAGGAAGATTTTCAGCAAATAAAGACTTAAGTTTCAGTCTGCTTCATGGAAATCATCTTACTGTATGGAGAAGAGCAGCATGAACATTCTTCAAAATATCTTTTTTTATGTTACACAAAAGAAAGAAAGGCATATAGGTTTAGAACATACATTTTAAATGGTAAATGTTAAATCTGAGTCTGTAAACTTTCAGTTAATATGAAAACGCATCGAAGGTTCAAGGAATCGTTCACCCAAAAATCATGTCATCATTTACTCATCCTCATGTCGTTCCAGGGTTGGAAATTAACAGGGGCTCGTGGCAAAAATGCGACCAAAATGAACAAAAATTCCCCACAAATTCAAGATAAAGTGGCAAAAATTGCCCCTGCACGATTAAATGACATCGATTACGGCTGATGCGATTAAAATGAAAAGTGAAAATGTATGAAAAGTGTCAATTCGTGGAATAACATTTAGATCGGCGCACGTTGCATCAGATTGCTTTTTTTTGCAGTGTTGAGCATTATAACCAATTGCACACGTTTCTGTTGAGCTAGGTGTATGCAAATTTCCAGTGTTGTTATATTTGTCTTATTTGTCATATTCAGTGAGTCTTATATTGTTACTTTTCAGTATATTCATATTATCTTTTTATGTTACTGTTATATTTAGTCTTACTCATTTTTATTATGTATTCCATTTATACTCATATTCCATTGATGTAGTATATTTTTCTTCATTTGACATATAAGAAAGCACATCTTGTTATGCTTAAGTGATGTTTTAATAGGATGTTGGAAACTTACTCTCTGCAGAAACATTTTTTGTATGCAAGGATGTTCGCTAAATGTGTCTTCTGTCTTCGTGGTGCTACATGTTTCTTTCCGAGAGCTGCTATTTGCTATTTGCAGAGTGATACTTGAAAATTGCCAGGATGTGCTGTGCTGCTCAAAAGGTGTAAAACCACAGTCACATCTGTATTTTTATCTGATCTTATCTGGCCTTCATTGTCATGTCAGTGTGATCTGACCTAGCTTTGAACTTCAAGTTAATTTAGGTGGAGGAATACATTTGGCAAGAAGTAGATAAATTCGTTTGACGTCTATAGATCAGACCAAAACATCTCGTGATGTTGAAATAGGATGTAAGTCTCTAGTACATTCTAAAAAATGCTGGGTTAAAAAGGGACAAACCCAGCTATTGGGTTGTTTTGACCCAGCTATTGGGTCGTTTTGACCCAGCGGTTGGGTTGTTTTGACCCAGCGGTTGGGTTGTTTTGACCCAGCTGTTGGGTTGTTTTGATCCAGCTATTGGGTTGTTTTGATCCAGCTATTGGGTTGTTTTGACCCAGTGGTGAGGTTGTTTTGACCCAGCTATTGGGTTGTTTTGACCCAGCGGTTGGGTTGTTTTGACCCAGTTATTGGGTTGTTTTGGCCCAGCGGTTGGGTTGTTTTGACCCAGCGGTTGGGTTGTTTTGACCCAGTGGTTGGGTTGTTTTGACCCAGCTGTTGGGTTGTTTTGACCTAGCTGTTGGGTTGTTTTGACCAGCTATTGGGTTGTTTTGACCCAAAGGTTGGGTTGTTTTGAACCAGCGGTTGGGTTGTTTTGATCCAGCTATTGGGTTGTTTTATCCCAGCTATTGGGTTGTTTTATCCCAGCTATTGGGTTGTTTTATCCCAGCTATTGGGTTGTTTTATCCCAGCTATTGGGTTGTTTTGACCCAACGGTTGGGTTGTTTTGACCCAGCTGTTGGGTTGTTTTGACCCCAGCTATTGGGTTCTTTTGACACAGCTATTGGGTGTTTTGGCCCAGCGGTTGGGTTGTTTTGACCCCGCTATTGGGTTGTTTTGACCCAGCGGTTGGGTGTTTTGGAAAAAGAGGTGGGTTGTTTGGACCCAGCCTATTGGGTTGTTGTTGATCAGCTATTGGGTTGTTTTGAATCCAGTGGTGAGGTTGTGTTGACCCAGCGGAGTGGGTTGTTGACCCGGGGTTGGGGGTTTTGATCCAGCTATGGGTTGTTTTGATACCGCTATTGGGTTGTTTTGACCCAGTGGTGAGGTTGTTTTGACCCAGCTATTGGGTTGTTTTGACCCAGTTATTGGGTTGTTTTGGCCCAGCGGTTGGCTTGTTTTGACCCAGCGGTTGGGTTGTTATTTTGACCCAGCGGGTGGGGTTGTTTTGACCCAGCGGTTGGGGTTGTTTTGACCCAGCTATTGGGTCGTTTTGACCCAGCAGTTGGGTCGTTTTGACCCAGCTTTTGGGATGTTTTGACCCAGCTATTGGGATGTTTTAACCCAGCTATTGGGTCATTTTGACCCAGCTTTTGGGTCGTTTTGACCCAGCAGTTGGGTTGTTTTGACCCAGCTTTTGGGTTGTTTTGCCCCAGCGGTTGGGTTGTTTTGACCCAGTGATTGGGTTGTTTGGCCAGCGGTTGGTTTGTTTTGACCCAGCGGTTGGGTTGGTTTGACCCAGTGGTTGGGTTGTTTTGACCCAGCTGTTGGTTTGTTTTGACCCAGCTGTTGGTTTGTTTTGACCCAGCTATTGGGTTGTTTTGATCCAGCTATTGAGTTGTTTTGACCCAGCAATTGGGTTGCTTTGACCCAGCGGTTGGTTTGTTTTGACCCAGAGGTTGGGTTGTTTTGACCCAGCTCTTGGGTTGTTTTGAACCAGTTGTTGGGTTGTTTTGACACGTGGTTGGGTGTTTGGCCCAAGCGGTTGGGTTGTTTGAACCAGCTGTTGGGTGTTTTGACCCAGCTTATGGGGTTTTGATCCAGCATGGGTTGTTTGGCCCAGCGGTTGGGTTGTTTTGACCCAGCTCTTGAGTTGTTTTGACCCAGCTGTTGAGTTGTTTTAACCCAGCTGTTGGGTTGTTTTGACCCAGTTGTTGGGGGGTTTTGATCCAGCTATTGGGTGTTTTGATCCAGTGGTGAGGTTGTTTTGAACCAGGGTTGGGTTGTTTTGACCAGGGGTTGGGGGTTTGATAAGCTATTGGGTTGTTTGATCAAAGCTATTGGGTGTTTTGGCCCAAGTGGTGAAGGTTTTTTGACCAGCGGTGGGGTTGTTTGACCCAGTATGGGTTTTTGTTTGGGCCCACGGTTGTTGTTTGGACCCAGCGGTGGGTTGTTTTGACAGCTGTTGGGGTTGTTGACCCAGCGGTTGGGTGTTTTGACCCAGCATATGGGTGGTTTTGATACAGCTATTGGGTTGTTGTGATCCAGCTATGGGTTGTTTGATACAGCTATGGGTTTTTTTGACCCAAGCTCTTGGGTTGTTGTGACCAGTTGTTGGGTTGTTGACCCGTTGTTGGGTTGTTTTGGCCCGCGGTTGGGTTGTTTGACCCAGATGTTGGGTTTGTTTTGACACAGCTATGGGTGTTTTGATCCAGATAGTGGGTTGGTTTGGCCCAGCTATTGGGTTGTTTTGACCCAAAGGTTGGGTTGTTTTGAACCAGCGGTTGTGTTGTTTTGAACCAGCGGTTGGGTTGATTTGACCCAGCGGTTGGGTTGTTTTGACACAGCGGTTGGGTTGTTTTGAACCAGCGGTTGGGTTGTTTGTTTTGACCAGCGGTTGGGTTGTTTTGACCAGCTGTTGGGTTGTTTTGACCCAGCTGTTGGGTTGTTTTGATCCAGCTATTGGGTTGTTTTGATCCAGCTATTGGGTTGTTTTATCCCAGCTATTGGGTTGTTTTATCCCAGCTATTGGGTTGTTTTATCCCAGCTATTGGGTTGTTTTGACCCAACTGTTGGGTTGTTTACACAGCTTTTGGGTTGTTTTGACTCAGCGGTTGGGTTGTTTTGAACCAGCGTTTGGGTTGTTTTGAACCAGCTGTTGGGTTTTTTTGACCCAGCTGTTGGGTTGTTTTAACCCAGCTATTGGGTTGTTTTTGATCCAGCATTGAGTTTTTTTGATCCAGCTATTGGGTTGTTTTGACCCAGTGGTTGGGTTGTTTTGACCCAGCGTTTGGGTTGTTTTGAACCAGCTGTTGGGTTTTTTTGACCCAGCTGTTGGGTTGTTTTGACCAGCTGTTGGGTTGTTTTGACCCAGCTATTTGTTTGTTTTGACCCAGCGGTTGGGTTTGTTTTGACCCAGCGGTCGGGTTTGTCTTGACCCAGCGGTCGGGTTTGTTTTGACCCAGCGGTTGGGTAGTTTTGACCCAGCTATTGGGTTGTTTTGATCCAGCTGTTGGGTTGTTTTGACCCAGCTGTTGGGTTGTTTTGACCCAGGGTTGGGTTGTTTTGACCCAGCTATGGGGTTGTTTTGATCCAGGTATTGGGTTGTTTTGTCCAGTTATTGGGTGTTCTGACCAGCTGTTGGGTGTTTTGACCCAGCGTTTGGGTTGTTTTGAACCAGCTGTTGGGTTTTTTTGACCCAGCTGTTGGGTTGTTTTGACCAGCTTTTGGGTTGTTTTGACACAGCGGTTGGGTTGGTTTGACCCAGCTATTGGGTTGTTTGACCCAGCGGTTTGGTTGTTTTGACCCAGCTATTTTTTTTTTTATTTTTTGTTTTGTTTTTTGACCCAGCGGTTGGGTTGTTTTGACCAGCGGTTGGGTTGTTTTGAACCAACGGTTGGGTTGTTTTGAACCAGCGGTTGGGATGTTTTGAACCAGCTATTGGGTTGTTTGACCCAGCTGTTGGGTTGTTTTGATCCAGCGGTTGGGTTGTTTTGACCCAGGGTTGTTGGGTTGTTTTGACCCAGCGGTTTGGGTTGTTTTGACCCAGCGGTTGAGTTGTTTTGATCCAGTTATTGGGTTGTTTTGACCCAGTGGTGAGGTTGTTCTGACCCAGCTATTGGGTTGTTTTGACACAGCGGTTGGGTTGTTGCCCAGGTTTTGGGTTGTTTTGACCCAGCGGTTGGTTGTTTTGACCCAGCGGTTGGTTGTTTTGAAGACGTGGTTGGGTTGTTTTGACACAGCGGTTGGGTTGTTTTGACCCAGCAATTGGATCGTTTTGATCAGCTATTGGGGTGTTTGGATCCAGCTATTGGGTTGTTTTGCCACGTGTGAGGTTGTTGGACCCAGCGGTTTGGGTTTTTGCCAAGATATTGGGTTGTTTTGATCCAGCTATTGGGTTGTTTTGAACCAGCAGTTGTGTTGTTTTGAACCAGCTATTGGGTTGTTTTGAACCAGCTGTTGGGTTGTTTTGATCCAGCTGTTGGGTTGTTTTGATCCAGCTGTTGGGTTGTTTTGATCCAGCTGTTGGGTTGTTTTGATCCAGCTGTTGGGTTGTTTTGATCCAGCTGTTGGGTTGTTTTGATCCAGCTGTTGGGTTGTTTTGATCCAGCTATTGGGTTGTTTTATCCCAGCTATTGGGTTGTTTTGACCCAGCTGTTGAGTTGTTTTTACCCAGCTGTTGGGTTGTTTTGACCCAGGGTTGGGTTGTTTTGACCCAGCTATGGGGTTGTTTTGACCCAGCTATTGGGTCGTTTTGACCCAGCAGTTGGGTTGTTTAGACCCAGCGGTTGGGTTGTTTTGACCCAGCTGTTGGTTTGTTTTGACCCAGCGGTTGGTTTGTTTTGATCCAGCGGTTGGGTTGTTTTGAACCAGATATTGGGTTGTTTTGACCCAGTGGTGAGGTTGTTCTGACCCAGCTATTGGGTTGTTTTGACACAGCAGTTGGGTGTTTGACCCAGGATTGGGTTGTTTTGGCCAGCGGTGGATTGTTTGCACCCAGCGTTGGGTTGTTTTGGACCCAGGGGTTGGTTGTTGGACCAGCTGTTGGGTGTTTGACCAAGCTATTGGGTGTTTTGATCCAGATATGGGGTGTTGACCAGTGCGGGAGGTTGTTTTGACCCAGCGATTGGGTGTTTGAACAGGTATTGGGTTGTTTGATAAGTTATGGGTGTTTTGACACAGTGGTGAGGTGTTCTGACAAAGTTGGGTTGTTTTGGCTCAGCAGTTGGGTTGTTTTGGCCCAGCGGTTGGCTTGTTTTGACCAGGGTTGGGTTGTTTTGACCCAGTGGTGGGGTTGTTTTGGAACAGCTATTGGGTTGTTTTGCATACAGCCTATTGGGTTGTTGTGAACCAGTGGTGAGGGTTTTGACCCAGCGTTGGGTTGTTGTTGATCCAGTTATTGGGTGTTTGAACCAGTGGTGAGGTGTTCTGACCCAGAGATGGGTTGTTTTGAACCAGAGGGTTCGGGGTGTTTTGACCCAGTTATGGGGTGTTTTGGCCAGGCGGTTGGCTTGTTTGACCAGCGGGTGGGTTGTTTTGACCCAGTGGTTGGGTGTTTTGACCCAGCTGTTGGGTTGTTTAGACCCAGCTGCTGATTTGTTTTGACCCAGCTGTTGGGTTGTATTGACCCAGCGGTTGGGTTGTTTTGACCCAGCTATTGGGTTGTTTTGAACCCAGCGGTTGGGATGTTTTGACCCAGCTATTGGGTTGTTTTGACCGAGCGGTTGGGTTGTTTTGAACCAGCGTTTGGGTTGTTTTGAACCAGCTGTTGGGTTTTTTTGACCCAGCTGTTGGGTTGTTTTGACCAGCTTTTGGGTTGTTTTGACCCAGCTATTGGGTTGTTTTGCTTTTGGGTTGTTTTGACCCAGCTTTTGGGTTGTTTTGGCCCAGCGGTTGGGGTGTTTTGACCCAGCTATTGGGTTGTTTGACCCAGAGGTTGGGTTGCTTTGACCCAGAGGTTGGGTTGCTTTGACCCAGCGGTTGGGTTGTTTTGACACAGCGGTTGGGTTGTTTTGACCCAGCGGTTGGTTGTTTTTGACCCAGAGGTTGGGTTGTTTTGACCCAGCTGTTGGGTTGTTTTGACCAGCTGTTGGGTTGTTTTGACCCAGTGGTTGGGTTGTTGTTTTGACCCAGTGGTTATTGGGTTGTTTTGACCCAGTGGTGAGGTTGTTTTGACCCAGTGGTTGGGTTGTTTTGACCCAGTGGTTGGGTTGTTGTTTTGACCCAGTGGTTATTGGGTTGTTTTGACCCAGTGGTGAGGTTGTTCTGACCCAGCTATTGGGTTGTTTTGACCCAGCGGTGGGTTGTGTTGACCCAGTATTGGGTTTTTATGACCCAGCGGTTTGGCTGTTTTGACCCAGCGGTTGGGTTGTTTTGACCCAGCGTTTGGGTTCAAATAACCCAACCGAGGGGTCAAAACAACCCAACCCCCCCCCCCCCCATCTGCTGGGTTTTCCTTTTTACCCAGCGATGGGTGCTATTTAACACCAGCATTTTTAGAGTGCGAATATTTTCCAATGGCTTTAAGGCAGATTTCTTCTTTTTTTCTGCTAGTATCACGGCTACAAAGGGTGACACAAATTATGACAGAATTTTCATTTTTGAGTGAAACAGGATAGACAACATGAACATTAAGCAGGATGGGACTCATTTTTAATCATCAGGAATGAAAAGTGTCCATTATATACTAGAAAGTCTGATGGATGATTGGGTGAAGTATTATCATTTTGATGTAAACCAAAAAGCAAAGTTGTTTTAGAGGCGGAGCAAGTTATTACATTTTGACAAAAGATTACAAAAATATTTTTTTTATCTCTGGAAGTGCACAGATCGTTCACAATGACAACAGCAATGTGTATAATGAAAATAAAAAGCGTCCGTTTTGATTTCGCATTGGCTTTCAAACTAAGAACAGACTTATAATTTGCAATCCAATCAATGTTTGAGAAAACCATGTTAAAAGCTACTACAACATCAGGCGGAAATCTTTTTTCTTTCAAAATATTTTTTGTACCGTTCCACTTCAATGCATCAAATGAACATTAGGACACTCGCAATGAACTACACTTCATCTTCAAAATGTAGTCACACTCCATAGCACTTCAGAACGCAGGAGTACTGAAATAAACAAAAGTCATTATCAGAAAAATGACTGAGGGAAGAGCCGTTCTTCTACGTCAGGGCCAAAGTGAAGTAATCAAAAGCCACAGAGAAAACGAACAGTGATTACTTCGACTCACCTCTCTTTGGTTTTTTTTGATTTTTCTTCCCAGACCGCTTCCCAGTCCACATGATCGCAGTAATCTCAGAATCTCTAACTCGCCTTGCAGTATTCTGTTATCTTGCAGATCACTCAGTGGTCTAATCTGTGAGGGACTTAAAGGGACCTTATCTCCAGGCTCTCCTGCTTCATTTCATGCTTGATTTACTTTAATTTGTCTGATAGGGCAGCGGGATTTGGAGACGGCCCATCTATGGCTTGGGTGACGAGTGAAGAAAAAAAAAAGCCACTCTGATATTTCTCTGGCACATTGTCGCGGGTTTTTGACTTCTCTCCTCTCTCTCTCTCTGCCGCGAGTTTCTGGAGAGAGAGACGGGGAAAGAGCGGGAGAGAATGCGCGGGAGAATGAGAAAGATCTCAGTGCAGTGCAGCAGGCTGTTTGAGTGTGCTTGGAGTCAAGCAGACAGAGAAGAAAAGGATTGTGGGAGTGTGGCGTGATTGTGTGATGTAGATGTCGGAGGCAAAGTGCACTGCGTGGGTGAGTGGGGTTCAAACGCGCCGTCTGCCCTGGACACACAATGCACGCGTGTTATACTCAGTTTATTTAAGATTATGGCCGTACTCTGTTTACGATAAAATGGGTCATGTTTATGAAATGTGAGCAGAACCATTTTTTGGTGTATGTTTTTTGTCTAGATGAAGTGAATATGACAATATACTTAAATTGTTTTACTAATGATTTATGCTGAAATGTGATCTTCTTGCATTTTTTTTTCCATGGGAAAGATATAGATATATAATAATCAAATATTATACATAATCCTACAATAAAGATATAATATATATGTATATATATGTGTGTGTGTGTGTGTGTGTGTGCAGTATAATAGTTACGTATTAAATATTGAATAAAAATGTGTTTATTTAATCCTCATAATTTTGTAGACGGATTATTTGCTATCAATAAACTGCACTGTTCTGTAAGTGTAATCCATATGATTTGATCAGTAAATATAACAATAAGTTTGGGAATTAGAATGGAAATCATGATATTATGGTACAATTTCTGCACATTTTTGGCATTTGGAAACTTATGATTAAAATTAATATCTAATTTCAGCCAAACATCCATTCATTCATCATATAACCCCAAATAGTTTTGTCACAATAAACTGAATGTTTTAAACTGATAGTTACACAGAAATTTGCTCTGCTTTCATCTCATAAATTGTAAGAAGATATATCAATCAAAATTTATCAATCAATAATCTTTGGGGGGTATTGATTAAAATATTGTATAAAATGTGTTAATTTAATGTCCATAATTTTGTAGACGGATTATTTGCTATTAATAAATTGCACTGTGTATTGAATGTGTAATCCAGATTATTTGACCAATAGATAAAAGTAAATGGATAAATGTCGATATAACTGTAAATTTAATGATAAATGTAGTTATTATGGAAATTATGGTAAAAGTTCTGCCAATTTTTGTAATGAACGACATGTGCATTTTGTATCTCACTAATATGTGCATTAATATCAGTCTGATTTCAGCCAAACATCCGTTCATTCGTCATATTAATTAAAATTAAAAAAATGTCACAATGAACTGAATGTGACAGTATACAGAATAAGTTTAACAAATTATTTACACTGAAATGTGCTTGTATTTCATGAATGTGGCCAATAAGACTAGAACATAATTAAAAAGTTATTTTAAAAAGTCCAAATATAGAACACATAAAAGTAAAGAGATCAAAGATACAAGTAAATGGATACATGTTGATGTAACTGTAAATTTAATGATAAGTGTGGGTATTATGGAAATTACGGTAAAAGCTCCGCAAATTTTTGTAATGAACAACATGCGCATTTGGGATCTCGCAAATATGTGGCCTTAATATCAGGCTGATTTCAGTCAAGCATCCGTTCATTCATCATATTAAACCCCATTCAAAGGTGTCTGTCTGACTCTCTTCCCCATCAAGGCCCTTAAAAGAGAAGCACAGAGTTTCAACTTCCTCTCGCGCGCATTTCCGGTTAAAGCGATTTGCTCTCCGGGCTCTTTTTTCAGCTGAAATAAAACTGACGAATAACTTCATCTCCCGGCAGTGAAGGGCAGAGGGCTTCACATTGACAGTCTCATGTCATATTTCGGGAAGTCGTGGCCTAATTAGAGAGTCGGTTAGAGAGTCGGACTTGTAACCCAAAGGTTGTGGGTTCGAGTCTCATACCGGCAGGGATTGTAGGTGGGGGGAGTGAATGTACAGTGCTCTCTCCCACCTTCAATACCACGACTGAGGTGCCCTTGAGCAAGGCACCGAACCCCCAACTGCTCCCTGGGCGCTGCAGCAAAAATGGCTGCCCACAGTGTGTGTTCTCCGTGGTGTGTGTTCACGGTGTGTGTGTGCACTTTGGATGGGATAAATGCAGAGCACTAATTCCGAGTATGGGTCACCATACTTGGCCACATGTCACATCACTTTAAAAAAAAATATATATATATTTGAAACTTGCGAAATCCACCTCCTCCCCTCCCAAAAACCAGCTCCAAACCAGAGAGCATTGAAATTCCCCTCGCAGCACTGCGCGGGATTTGCTAAATGACGGGGTGTGTGCGCGAGGCTGATAAACGGAGTGATGATCCAGCAACACGTCTTTATCCTCGTGCACCGCTTTAATTAACGCCGGCTTGTTTGTTGAAAAGATGATTAATATGCCAGTGAAAATGGCCTAATTGAATACCGCAACAACTCACACAATCAGGGAGGAACACGCTGTTTTGTTTTGTGTAGATTAGCCCTTTTATCAATGTCATTATTTGTATTATTATTATTATTATAGTGGCATGTTATTAACGCTGAAGCCCCTCAACACACCCTCTGCAGGCGTAAGGGGCAGGCGTATGAATGAGCACTTGTGGTCGTCTGAGGAGGGCAAGAGGCAGCACCAGTGAAACTTTGCCACACAGTCCTTAGGCTTTACTTCCATCACCCTATTTTAATGCGCATTTTGAAGTATCGCATGAGAAACGAGTGATGGAAACGCTGAATTTCGAATAAAAATCCCTTAATTTGGAAAAAAAAGATTTTACGCTCGCTTGAGGTGGTTTTTGACTTGTGTGAAAAAGGGTTGATGGAGTATCGTGGAGCTAGAAAAACAAAAGGCCATTGCGATAATTCTCCAAGCGCATCAACAAGTAATGTGATCTGCGTATGGGACGGCCAAAACTGACTAACCAGCGGGACCGATCTCATTCCACCGCCCCCCCCTCTGAAATGTTGTTAGGCTCATCCGGAAATCCGAGCAAAGTCTGTCATCAAGTATGCTGGATAATTGTCGCAGAAATGTCTTCACCGGCCAGTTCCAAAACAGCAGACTCCAACTCGAAAAGCCAATGACCGACTCATTTGTTTGCGCTCACTTGATTGGCAAAGTATTATTATATATGAAAATTACTGTAGTTTTCTACTTTCTTAGTGATATTTAGTGCCAGTTTACGAGGAAGTGACTATTTTGTTCTCTTTGACTCGTTGGAAGGAAACGGTGCTTGTTCGCAAATGTTTAATGCGATATTCCAGTTTTGCGCATAAGTTAAAGGCAATATGTAATTTTTCGCCGCTAGAGGGCGTGTATTCAAAATAAACAAAGAGACAAAGACGTAGTTTGATGACGCCGTGACTGAATGTGGAATCATGGGAGTTATCATCTTCATCCCCACAGCCGATGCAATCCGACGGGACATGGGCAGAAATCATGTTCATGGATGAGCCAATATGTATTAAAGATTTATTAATGTCGTAGTATGAAGAAGGGTGAGGCTGAAAGCCATCGAAGCGAAACGAGGCCGCTGAACCAGCGGCCGAAAGAGCTGAGCTTTTATTTACTTCGCCCTCACCCCACCCCCCCCCCCCCCCCCCCCCCCCCCCCCCACCAGTCGACAGCTTCTTGCTCATCTGGTTCGTGGTATGTGGGGTAAAGCGGCGGGGCTTTTATTATGCCACAGTCGACCGCTTCGGCTGCTTCCGGTCGTGCGTATGTGGGGTTAAGCAGCTCTGTTTTATCATACTAGAGACGTTTGAAAGTTCTGTTATAAAGCTACTCTGTGCGGTCGTCACCTGTCTATTAAAACGCACAACATATTAAGGCGTCTTTGGTGTTTCCATGTTTTCTACTAAACCGAAATCGAGGGGTTATGACGTCATTGGCAGCGACACAATGACGCTATGGACACACTCCGTGTCACTAGTTAAAATAGCTTATTTCTAGAGATTGAAACATTCTTCGAAAATATGGGGCTAATGTAAGTACAAAGTCGCAAAATTATAACACTGTTAGTGTTTGGGGCCTTGCACTTAAACAAACGTCATAGTTGCCTTAATTCGCCACTTGGATGGAAACCGGTTATGATTCCTGGCTCGGGCCGGTTTTTGAACTGAACGCTGTCTTATAGCGAACAGTTACAGAAAGGTCACGTGTAAGTTGTAAGTGAGGCTCTATTTCCATTGTCCATTTTAGCATTACCTCAGTTTTTTATTGTTGTTGTTAAATTCCACAATGAAACAGAGTAGGGCAAACTGTATTTGTACGAGGAAAATGATTACGAAAAATTAAATGGTAGGGGGGGAACATATAAAAACAGGTGGTGATGGAGGAATTGATCGAATGCGAACTTCGCAGCCAATTCCCCATCGTCGGGAGTTGATGACAGGCCTATCGACAATCATACCTGAATCCGCCCCCCATCGCTCTCTCTATGAAGCCACACGGACGGTGACTTAAAACGTATTATCGACTGGCCGTAGAGGCTGTAAAAGGGAGTCAATCCCATAGACTCCCCGTGAAAATGCCCAACTTTACAGCAGAAATAAACATGTTTACATATGGTCGTGCGTATGTGGGGTAAAGCAGCACTGTTTTATCATACTAGATACGTTTGAAAGGTCTGTTATTATGCTACTCTGTTAAAAAAATTATTTTGGTCTATATAGCTAATTTTGCCCTTCATGACAGCTGTGAGGGGGGTGAATTTTTTTTATTATTCATCCGTTTAAATTATATTAAGCTTAAAGTTCTGCATACATAAGGGCGTGGCCACTGAGTGACAGGTGGATTGCCGCTGCTATCACCACCGTCAAGCTAGGTGGGCGTGGCTTCAGCAACCAGCTCCCGCCTTTTTGCTCATTTTCGATTATCCGGGAGTGACGAGCGGTGACGTGCTACCAAGATGGCGACGACCGGCTCCGCCCACTTTGAGCTTCAAAAACGCTCTTTAGAAACCTACGGGTGACGTCACGGACACTACGTCCATGTTTTTATACAGTTCAGGTCAGACATATGGAAGAGCCACAAAATAGTATTTACTGTCTGAATTTCTTAAAAATTTTTCAATGTTTTGTGTCATACCAAAAGTAAAATGCTCTGTCTGGTCTGTCGGCGCGTTGTCAGTTTCGTCTTTGCTCCGCGATATTGGATATGCGCGTATTTTTTATTTTTTACTGCCTGAGAGCGCCATGGCTTGTGGGACATAGCAACAGTAACTAAGGGAGCAGGTTTTTACAAAGGGACAATCGAAGGAAAGAGGCAGCGTTTGGTAACATTTGGTATTTTACAATGCTTTTGTTATACATACAGTAAATTAATAACACTAAATTGTCCATAATTACAGGCAACTAAACCTAAACCAAAGTCTAACCCTTTAGTAAATACTTGTTGTTAATTAATATTACTCAGTACTTAATTATGTAACTACTGTAAAAATGTCCACCTACTTCAACTTAAAAACGTAAGTTCCGTTGCTGCCTTAAATTTTTACGTTTTATCAAATTGGCTAAGTAATTTCAACTTCAGAAAAAATAGATCAGTTTTATGCCAACTTTAAAAGCAGAAATGCATGCTTTATATTTTTTTATTGTTGTTTATGAAGTTGTCTAAATCATTCACTTAGTGTGGGGCTACTGCTCTAATTTTCTCTGTGTAAACAGAAAAATGTTTACTGATATTGGGTGTTCATGACAGGAGTTAAAAACTGGATCTAACTTTACACAAACAAGGTAAGTAATTTTATCACTCTAGTCTCATGTTAACATGTATAACGTTGAAGTCGTGTGGCTGTGTGTATTTGAATGTTTGTCAAAGTGAAATCTAGAGTATAAATGCCTCATTCATTCATTCATATGTCTTGCCCCATAGACCTTCCCTGAAAGTGCATTACTTGTAAAATGCGATATTTATGCTTGTTTTGAGGGACGACAAAAGCTGCCACATATGCTGTCCATGAGTTTAAGTTTGTTTTGTACTGAACACAGTCAGAACTGATTCCTTTAAAAGAGTTGAGAATATCTGCCTAGACGATCTGAAAACAAATGATAATAAATTCCCTGAGTTTGATTTGGTTCATTTCCCATGATGCTCTGTCTAAATGTCAGAAGTCTGGACTCTACATCTCTCTCGCTCTCTCTCTCTCTCTCTCTCTCTCTCTTTCGGTTGGATGTGAGCGCAGTGGTCAGCTGCTCTCGGTTCCGGTTTACATGTTCTCCGCTGTGTTCCTGCTCCCTGTGTGAAAAGGCTTTAGGGGGCTCAATCAGTGGGACTTTGATGTCGACTGCGGCTGTAATGATTTCATATTGTTCCAGGGATTTCTCTAATCCACTACACTTTCATTTAAATCCCTCACTCCATCCTGCCTTCTTCTGAAAGTCCTTGGACAGAATCGGGCTCCTCTCGAACATCTCTCACTCTTTTTTTTTTGACAGTCATTTCCTGTTCCACTGCAATATTCATAGGGAAGTTATAACTGCAGGTGCTAATTCAATTTGAGATGCTGGAAGTCGTTCCAGGCAATGCTTTAATTCGTAAATTATGAGGTCCGGGAACAAGGACGAGTGACGGATCCGGCAGGTTAGGAGGGTCACGAAACACAAAAGAAAAAGAGTGTGGTGAACAAAAAAAATACATCGCTACAACGGTATTTCTAAATCAGACAGGCAAGTCTAGCTGTGCTTGTGGAAATCCAAACTGCTGTATAAACTACATCCCACTGGATCAATATCGTTTTATGTGCTATGAAATACGCTCAGTTTATAACTGAAGCACCTTGTTGTTGGTAACACTGCTTTTTTTTTTTTTTTTTTTTTTCAGTACAGATGAGTGTGAGTGTGCTCGAGAAAAAGCGTTCACAGTAAAGTGTTCAGTAAGATGCATTGGTAAATGAATATGAAAATAGATACGTGCACGTAAGCAAGGAAGACTCTCTCCTCTATGAATTTATAAACACTAGTGAAATGCATTCAAATAACTAGCATATCTGCCACTTCTTTTCAATGATTAAACAAAAACTGCATAGCTACTTTTTGTTTTACATTTTTACAGTGATACCCCAGTTATGAACAAATATTAATACACTACCTTCAAAAGTTTGAGTCAGTAAGATTTTTTTAAAAGAAACTAATACTTTTATTCAGTAAGGATGCATTACATTTCTGAAGGATCATGTGACACTGAAGACTGGGAATAAATGACATTTTTAAATATAAAAAAACAGTTATTTTAAACTGTAATCATATTTCACAATATTACTGTTTTTACTGCATTTTTTGCAGCCTTGATAAGCATAAGAGACTTTTGAATGGTAGTTTACAGTATGCACAGGTTATAGCAAACACTTGTTTTAGAGGCGTATGAGGTGAAGCATCCACAAAATAGATGTTGGGTCCCAGATATGACACACGCACACACAAAAAAACACCAATTCCGGATAGTCTGTGTCTATTGGCTTGGCATAGTGAGACTCGAACCGTTCAGAGAAGACAAAAACACTGTTTCCTGATCAGATAAGAAAACACTGTGCCTCATTATTGTTAGAATGAGTCTGTAACTGAACTAATCATGTTTATTCAGATGACTGGAGGGAGAGAAAGGGAAACCGCAACAAAGAGCGTGAATATCAGTGTGCTGTGATATCTCATCATCAAGAACTGATTACAAAGACCCGTGATCAGATATAAAGATAGGAGGCAAGTCAGCTCAGTTTGGCACTAGTGACTGTATTGTGTAAATCTAGTGTGAAACGCAAGATAAAGCGCCTCCCAAAATGGCATTATTACATTATCAGATTTCATGCTTTTAAAGAGGACAAGGCTTAATACAGTGCATCATCCAGCTGCACCTTTCAGCCTCACTTTACTCCGTCTTACACTGTGCAATTGTGTCATGCAAAAGGTGTTTTTTTTCTTTTTTTCCCTGTTTTTATCTGTTGCATTGTATTACAACTTTATTTCAATAGTCCATTTTAGTCCATTTTCAACATTCTACTAAATATACGTAACTTTGCAACTACATGTCAACTAACTCTCATTAGAGTACTAGTAGACTGTTAGGTTAGGGTTAGTAGAATAAGTTGTACTTCTATGTACTTCTATGTGTGTTGGGGAGCATCAAAATAAAGTGTTGGCAGAGTTTGCGTGACAGTCTAATCTTCTAACTGACTGCTATTGACCAGTGTGTCATGTGGGTGGGGGGGGGGAGGGAAGGTTTGGGAGCCCCTTGCAGAATTTGTGAATACTTTTAACAAAATAAGAGAGATCATACAAAATGCATGTTATTTTTTATTTAGTACTGTCCTGAGTAACATATTTTACATAAAATATGTTTACATTTAGTCCACACTAAATATCACCTATCTGAAATTAATTCAAGAACCCATTAAAAGTTTTTGACCCTTAGTTCTTACCACCGTGTGTGTACCTGGATGCGCTACGACTGTGTTTGTTGAGGGTTGTTCATGATTCTCTTGTTTGTTCTGAACAGTTTAAAAACCAAGCACTGTTTCTTCAGCCTAAAACATCCTCCCAGCCCTTGCACATTTTTCAGTTTTCCAGCATCTTTTGCATATTTGAACCCTTTCCACCAGTGATCGTATGATTTGGACACTCCATCAAATGCTATATTCCCAATGGGGGACCACATTGCACTGCAACACAACTATTAAAAAGGTTCAAACTTCACTGATGCGCCAGAAAGAACACGATGCAGGGTTCAGAGCGATAACATCAGAGAAACTGTACGTATGATGTTTTCCGAGAACATGCAAGTGTCTTCTGTACCCTCTGAAGAGGCAGCACTAAGGAAAACAAAGAGATGTATTTACTTAACAAAATAGAGAACATTGGACACTTCATCCTAGTTCAAAAGTTTTTCTTACATCAGTCGATGGCTTTAATGAACCTTTTTTAATAGTTGTGTTTGAGTCCCTCAAGTGTCCTCAGTGTGAAAAGATGGATCTAAAAATCATACAGTCACTTTTGGAAAAAGTTCTAATATGCAGAAGATGCTGGAAAACCAAAGAATATGCAGGAGCTGGAGGATTTTTCGGAAGAACGTCTCAGTAATCTAATCTGATGCGAGTTTTCATTTTTCCTTTCTCCTTTTGGGTGTTTACAAGCGTCGGGGTTGGTGCATCGAATCCTCTGTACGAAGTTGCAAAGTTTCAAATCCAGAGATATTCTTTATAAAAGTTGAGTCAACCACGCCCTCCTAAAACGGCTTGTTCTAACATGCCCCCACATATCTACTTCGCTATGTGGGAAGATTTGCATAACTCCGCACAAATGTTCACGCAAAGAAGAAGGCATAACTTGTATTCTCGCTGTAGTATTGTTGACGCTGCAGCCATGTCGTGAAGACGCTGTGTTTCGTTGTGAAGCGAAACTACTTTGTTTGGTCTTCCAAAAGAGGACACGACTACAAACCAGTGGTTAAGTTGTATTTACAACACTGTTTCCAGAACAGTTTAACCCAAATATCAGATGTGTGCAGCACCTTTTATGCGGCCTGTTTTTCCTGATCCTGGTGGAGTAGACTACAATGCCGGTTGTTCTTACTCACAGACTGTAAGTACTTTTTCATTTTAAGGATTTGCCACTGATGAATCAAACGCAAGTTTTGAGCAGTGTAGAGTAATGTTTGTTTGTCATTTCTCCGATCACAAATGCAGACGTGGTTTTATGTTTACGCGGCGCGATGCAGCGTTAGAAAGACAGTATAAGTCATTATAATAATTAATTATGTCCCCACTGGATGTAACAAGTGCCTCGTTTATAATGGGTTTTAATGTTTTCGTCTCGTCACTCCGGGACACGGCATCACAGTATAGTAAGGGGCGTACCATTTCCGTCACAAAACGCTTGATGATTTCGCCAATCACAACGCACTGTGATAGCTAACCAATCTCAACACACCACCTCGCTTTTCAGACCGATGAGCTTTGTAAAAATCGACGCGTTTCAGAAAGGCGGGGCATAGATGAGAAACAATAATGTACATTATGTGGAAAATAATGTTTTTTTTAACCTTAAACCGCATAAACACTTTGCATTACACCAAATACACAAAATAATGTTCTTTTTAGCAACATCATATGACCCCTTTAAAATAGTTCATACACACACGGGCTCATCACAACCATCACAAAACAAAAAAAAACAGTCGTGGATCATCCAGGTAACCACACACAGTATTAAGAACCACAAACTTTTGAATGGGGTTATTTTAATAATTTCGCAATGTTTAATGTAAACATCCTTTATGTAAAATATCTTACTCAGGACAGTACTAAAAAAAAAAATAACATGCATTTTTCATGATCTCTCTTATTTAGTTAAAATTATTCACATTTTCACAGATTCTGCAAGGGGTTCCCAAACTTTCACATGCCCCTGTAGTTAGTAGAATATCTAAAGTAGATTATCAAAATAAAGTGTTACCAATGTAAGATATGCTAAGACTGTTGAGACGTGATTGGACGGCTGTCTTACTTGGGCCGTCCCATTCCTCTGCTGTCAGTGGGCTTGGTTGGACTCTCTCTTCATGTCCGTCACTGTCTTGTTGTTCCACCTTTAAATTTCCGGCCATTTCACCTGTATAAAGACATCAAAGCTTAGGGGTTTCGCGGGTACAAATGGCTAAACTGTAGCAAACTGGCTCTCGCACTGGCAGCAGCTGTTCAATGTCTTTCATTTAAAACCCTTATTCCTTGTAATTCCAATGTGCAGTTTCTCATTTTGGATTCTTTCAAGTGTCTGCTGTGGGATTTTATGCTCGTTTCTTTGCCGAGAATAGAAAAGAGACAAGAGAGCAAGTCCCTGGACCCACCCTGATCACAGACCGGCTGCCTGTGTTAAGCCCTGTGACGAAACTTATTGGAAATGTTTAATTACAATGTTGGGAAAGAAATTAAGCTACAAGATGATTCCTTAATTAAGCTGTGATTAAGGATTTTCTCCCTTTGGCTCTGACACCACTGGCAAAGTACTATTTAACACCGTCACAGGCAAGAGAAGTTAACTCCCAGAACAGGCCTATTTACCTCAGATCCTCACCAACTTCAACACACACACACACACACACACTCACACACACACACACACACACACACACACACACATACATACTCACACACAGTCCATGTCCTCTGCAGACAGGAAATTCCTTTCTAGTGACTGGAATGGATAAAACCTTATGATCTTAAAACTTGAGCTGAATAAATACAGGGACAGAGCCAAGTATTAAACCTTCTTGAAGGGACAAGAGAGCCAAAATACCACTTAAAAGCTGGAGCATGTTCAAACCAGGGGGTTTCATGTATTCTGACAAATTTAGAGTAAAAAAAGAGCGACATATTGAAAAATATGGATTCCAGTAGGATTGCCGGAAATCGACGAGTAGATTACGTACAAATTGTAATCCATTACTGATTACAAATTACATAATTGTAGATAGTAATGTACTCCCACATTACCCATTTGAACTACTTTATGATACGTTGGACTATCGTTTATCACATATTTGGTCACTACATCATATTGATATAAAAATATAAAGAGAAAGAACATAATTAATAATATATTAAATAATGAATTGCTATTGTGTAAATAATATGTAATCATGTAATCAATAACAAAGTAACTGTAGTCTGATTACGATTATTTTCAAATGTTGCATTCACATATACTCGTCGTCAACCTCTCCGGACTACTCTCATTTTTCAATCGGATCTTATTACTCCAGATTTTATCTAGTTCGCTAATGCATTTTCTACTCAACAATGTCCGGGTTCTCGCTGTTTTTCTCAAGCACCTATCTGGAAAACCGGCGGGTTATACTTAGACATGCTATTTGTTCTAGAGTAATTAATCAGCTTTACTGCCAGTACTAATGTAATTATGAATATTAAATCATAACTGCCATTATCTATTGTGTTATTTTTGACATTTTCATTATATGGTTCACAGATTGACTATTCTACTATATGACTTATCATATAGGTAATAAACCTCAACTGGAAAACTGACGTTCTTACACATTTATTTATTCATGGTTGAGTAATTAATAAGCAAACCTACAGTCCTGAGAGCGGTTCGAAATGACCCAGCTCAGGAAATCATAAACGGTAAATCATAACTCATTTTCATCAGGTATAGGTGTCATGATCTATACTTTTCTTCTTGACATTTCCATTATACGGTTCACAGATTCAAAAAGCAATTATGTGATTAAGTAGAGGAGAAACAAAAATCAAGAAAAACAATAAATATTCAAAAATGTTTCCTCGCTGCTGCCCTTCAAAACTTAATAGGTCAAAACATGCGAGGAAATGAAAAAGTGTTGCACCTCTTGCTATTCAACAAGAACAAAAGCAAACCGGCACACATCGTTCCACCAATTTTCGAAACAAAAAAGCACAAGTGATTGTTCTTTTGAAGATTGCACGCTTGCAGGCAAAGCAGGTAGTTTACGCACTTCACTTTTGCCGTCGCAAACTTTTGGACGTCAGGGAGCCCGAGACAGGCATTTCAAAGAGAAGATTCATCATTTACAAATAGAAAAGCATAACGTTAGGATGCGGAGTGAATTTCAAATGGCTGGGGGGGCTCTGAATTATCCCGTTGTGACGGTGAGGTGTGGCCGGCAGAAACGCCTGTAATTGAATTTCAGTTCAAAGAGCTGATGCTATTAGCTCGAGTTTGATGGTGGAGGCCTGCAGCAAATACCAGCAACTCTGTTGTTATTTACTATGACCAGTAACCCTGTTAGTAACATATACAGTAGCTCTTCCCTCAAAATGCCATATTTCTTCAATCTTCTCTTTCATATTCAAATTCAGTTTCAGCACAAAACCAAACACTGCTTTGAGCCAAAGGGGCTGCGGTGGGAAGGTGGGGAAAGATTGTGTGTTCTAGAAAAGGTCTGATACTTCTAACAGTTATAGTGAAACACAATATGAAATATATCCGTCTATAGGATTACAGAACAGAAGTGTTTGTTTACATATTAAAACAAGCCAATGTGATTTAAAATGATGCATTTTATGTGTAATGTGATTTCGGCAACACTTTTAGATTAGGGAACACTACTCACTAATAACTAGTTGTTTATTAACATCTATTCACATAGCATAATTGACGGTTTATATATTAAAGGCTGATTAATGCATGCATAGTCTAGATCACTTGATCCGACCCCATACCTATACATAACTTCTAACTTACTAACTATTAATAAGCAGCAAATTAGAAGTTTATTGAGGGAAAACTCTTAGTTAATAGCGAATATGTAGATAACTAATAACTATGACTTTTGCCTCAATTAATCCTAATTTGCTGATTATTAATAGTTAGTAAGGTAGTTGTTAAGTTTATGTATGGGATCGGGTTAAGGATCTAAATTATATGCGATAAAACATTTATGTGATTTATAAGTACTAAAAAACAGCCAATATGCTAGTAATATGCATGGTAATAAGCAAGTTATTAATGAGAATTGGTCCTTAAACTAAAGTGTTACCAGTGTTACCAGTGTTACCGTGATTTCCAATTGATTTTCAACCACATACATGTTTTCTCTGGTTATATTTAATGGGAAATGAGCTCACCATTCCTCGAGTGATCTCCATCTTTAGAGACGACGTTCTCTGGGTCAGAGTAGTAAAGCAGGTCGTCCTCCACAGACCTGTCTTCTTCTTTCAAGATCTCTTTCTTCTCCATCTCCTCAGAGTCAGTCTCAAGCCCATTTTCAAACACTCCTGTCATGTAACGGACAAACAAGTGCACAACATTAGCACTTCAGAAGACGCTGAAGTGAATTCCCCTTTGTCTTCACTCTTGTGAAAACGAAGTACACTTTAAAACACTTTTAAATAGAGTACTTTAAGGACATAGTATACTTCAGACGCAAATATACGGGGTGGTAAATTGGTTTTGGACACTTTATAGCATGTTAAATTCCATAACATTGGATTAACATTTAAAGTGTAAAAGTTATTGGGTGGGATACGGGTTGGGGGTACCCACTTAAGTAGGACTAAGTACTCTTATAAGCTAATGGCAAATTACTTCTAGTTGTCTTTGGAAGATATGTTAAAGTGGTACGTGTCTGGGAAGTACTGCACGCAGTGTATGATCAACTAAAATATACTTTAATGTGCAGTGGTCTATGTGGGACTCTGGGAGGCCATGCAGTCTATTTTATGTAATTGCACATTTGTACATTGAAATTTAGTACATCTGAAATAATCACATCAAATAGGTATTTCTTTCAAACCAACATGATTTAAACTGTATTTTAAAGAAAACTTTGAAATTACCTTTTTAATTTTGTAAAAAAAACAAAAAAAAACATGTTGGAAGTGAACTCTCAAGCACACATTAGTTCTTTTTATTTTATATTATGATCCGCCAAAGAGTTTTTTTTTTAATATACTTTTTTGAAGATTGAACTTATATTCAAATGCCCATTCAATATTTTAGTGCACCCGTATTAAATTGACTAGATTTCTACCATTTTCGAAAATATTATTCGAAAACATGCAAGCATTTATTCCCATCCAAGTAAGTCGAAAAGTAGCCACATCTCTCTCAAAAGCCACATGACCTGTCCATCAACACTGCAGGCTGCAAACACACTCAAAAGTCATATCCCACCATGGACTCACAACTCGACAGTATTCGGTTTTGTAATGTTTCGGTCCTTCCATAACGATACATGAAACACAACTGCAAAGTGTTTCGAGCAAAGCCACACAGGAACGATCAGAGCCTAAGGTTACGCTGCTCCTAGAATACTTGTTCAACGCAAGCAGCGCCATTGGGAAGTATACTTACACACTTTCCTTATTAATTTGTCTTATCAGGGTAAATTTGATTTTTCATTTTGCTTGCCATGCCGTTGGGGTGGTACACCCGGGCAATCCAAAGTCATTTTTCTCAGTTTGAAGTTAATTTCTTTCCCCGTCAAAAAATAAAGACATTGCTCCTTCTATCAAGAGAGTTCCCGTTTCCCTTCCCGGCTGGACATGTACTTTGATATTTTGCTCTTAATGTTTTTTGTTTTCTTCATCCGGGGCATGGAGGCATAGAACCCACCTGAACAAAATGCAGACAGACGTGTTTTCCCCTATGATATTAAAATATCTGGCTTTCGACTTTTATGTGTACAGGGCTGAAACTGTAGGATGAATGTGCTTCTAGTGAGAGTCCTGTGTGCAAACTGTCTCCAAATGTGACTAATCTGACAAACCTCTAAATAGAAAAAAAAAAAAAGTTTTTTTGTATTGGCATCTTCACATACTCTCGGATTTGATTTCTACTAAAATCATTGAGATTGTTTGCCATGAATTTTCCCTTGTCATCCAACATATATTCAACAAATAATCATGTTTAGCCGGACTTTTTAATTATATCCATCTCTACCTTAATGGATTGTTAAACAGGCTTGAAAAAATGAATGGGCTTGATGAATGTCATCACATGGAATGGCCTTGGAGGCAGCTTGAGTGTTACAAAGTGATAGCACATTGATGCGTTACAAGGATTTTTTTTTAAATACCTGCATTGATAAAGTGGTACAAAAAAAATATAACGTGAAAGATAATAAGACACGTAATCAGCGTCCGTTCATGTTTACAAAAGGGCACCTAATTAACGAGACGTCGTTTGCAAACTGTGTCTAACCTCCTTCCAGCAGAACACACTGCACTTCAACTCATCTACTGCTCAACACATCAGACAGTGACACACACACACACACACACACACACACACACCCACCAAATAAAGCAGAAAACACACAAGGTGAAATATGCAAGTATGCGGGCATGATCGATTGACTGCAATTTCATGCTTGTCTTGCGCGCTGCTCGCCTGCAATGTTGGAGGCGTGTGTTTGCATGGTGATAGCGGCCCGGCTCGGTATCAGCTGGCTTCAGTGTAGAGCCATGCTGCCCCGTCGCACACCGCAGCCAAAGCAGGACGCTCTCCAGCGCTCTAATTACACCTGAGCTAATTCAATCTGACAGCACCGAGCCGCATGGAAATCAGCCTTCTTTTCCCCGCCATTCTGGCCTGTTCCATCTATTCTGCTATTTTACAGTAGAGTTTTTACATCTGACCAAAGATTGATGAGCAGGAATGGCATACTACCAAATATTTTTTAAAGAAATAATGCAGAATGCATACATAGATTTTCTATATGCAGAGAAAATGACTATATTTGACTAAATATGCAGCAGTACACATAATACTGTGCAGAATACTGTATCCCACAATGCAATGCGCTCAACTTGACCTTCCATTTCCAGTTTGATGAATAATTAAATAAAACTAATATCAGCTTTGGTAAATTTTAACACTTTTATTGACTATTACTTGATTGGACTTGATTCAAAAGTTAAAACACATTTACAAACAAAATTTAATAAAAAAATTGGGTTTTATATTTCTATATAAAATAGTTAAGCCATTCGTATCTCACACGAGAGTGCTGTTTTTCTCCAAATATCAGCATGATTGCAAATGTTATATTGATTTTATACAACAGTTCAATTAAAAAGTTAATATTGTGAGTTACATTTTAGGCACCATACTGTCAAAATACTGTCTGTTTTTGCACTTTTAAATGTTTTTCTTTCCCAAATGAATCTGCATTTTTTTTAACAAATTAGTGATGCAATGATCCATTCACTTCGTTCCCAAATTAATCTGTTTTTGAACTAATCGATGATTCAATGATCCATTCAAAGACAGTCACTTGCTTCGTTCCCAAATTAATCTGTGTTTTTAAACTAATCAATGATTCAATGATCCATTCAAAGACAGTCACTTGCTTCGTTCCCAAATTAATCTGTGTTTTTAAACTAATCAATGATTCAATGATCCATTCAAAGACAGTCACTTGCTTCGTTCCCAAATTAATCTGTGTTTTTAAACTAATCAATGATTCAATGATCCATTCAAAGACAGTCACTTGCTTCGTTCCCAAATTAATCTGTGTTTTTAAACTAATCAATGATTCAATGATCCATTCAAAGACAGTCACTTGCTTCGTTCCCAAATTAATCTGTGTTTTTAAACTAATCAATGATTCAATGATCCATTCAAAGACAGTCACTTGCTTCGTTCCCAAATTAATCTGTGTTTTTAAACTAATCAATGATTCAATGATCCATTCAAAGACAGTCACTTGCTTCGTTCCCAAATTAATCTGTGTTTTTAAACTAATCAATGATTCAATGATCCATTCATAAAGACAGTCACTTGCTTCTTTCCAAAATTAATCTGTGTTTGTGAACTAAATAATGATTCAATGATCCATTCATAAAGACCATCACTTGCTTCGTTCCCAAATGATCTGTTTTAAACTAATCAATGATTCAATGTCCATTTCATAAAGACAGTCACTTGCTTCATTCCTGAATAAATTAGTGTTTTTGAACAAATAAATTATCAATGATCCATTCATAAAGACCATCACTTGCTTCGTTCCCAGATGAAACTGTGTTTTTGAACTAATCGATGATTCAATGATCCATTCATAAAGACAGTCACTTGCTTCGTTCCCAAATTAATCTGTGTTTTTAAACTAATCAATGATTCAATGATCCATTCAAAGACAGTCACTTGCTTTGTTCCTGAATGATTTTAAATTAATATGTGTTTTTAACTATCATATTCATGTCCATTCATAAGAACACACTTGCTTCTTATCCAAATGATCTGTGTTTTTACAAAATAAGCCAATTATTCAATGATCCATTCATAAAGACAGGTACTTGCTTCTTTCCAAATTAATCTGTGTTTGTGAACTAAATAATGATTCAATTATCCATTCATAAAGACCATCACTTGATTTGTTCCTTAATGAATTAGTTGTTCAAAAGAATTGGTTGAATAAATGATTCAATGACTCATTCAGAAAGACAATGACTTGCTGCACCTACTAGTGGTTTTAGTTTCAAATGTAAAAGCATAATTTCATTTTAAAAAATCATTTTATATTTTAATATTCAAAATATTATTTTTAAAACAATATCATAGAATTATGTATGCAATTGTAAGTGTAGTGTAAATAAATTCTGCCATTTGTGTCAATATCACACACCCCTAGTATGCATATTTCTATATACTGTGTATTGTAAACAGGTGCATAACATCCAGAAACTGCCCTCCCGCACTGACCTGCCTAATTTCATTTTGCAGTTTTTTAAAACAATTTGCTTTACTTCAAGGACAACACATCACAAAAATGAAGATGCATCATAAACAGTATACGCATGCTTGATTACATTCCCAGACAGAATAATTTTTTCATCCTGTCTCTCTGTGTGAATGTCAGATTTGGATTCCCCCTTCTAAACCTCGGCACAACATCAAACAAACAGCTGTGGCAGCCTGGCACTGTATCACATGCCCGATCACCTCAGTGGCATAACATCTCAGTCGTTCTGCTGGGCTCTTCCCAGGGCTAGATGGGCCAGAGAGATGTAGAGAAAAGAGAAAGGGACAAAGAAGGAGAGGGTTCAGGAAAGGTGTGGGCCAATAATATCTACATCCACCTCCAGCAAAAAAGTAGATACCATGTTTAATTTGACATGAATGAGGTGAGAGGGATAAAAGCACGGCATGTTCAATATATTGTAAACTCTCAGAAATAAATGTGCAAAAGCTGTCAGTCGAGTGGAATCTTTTCAAATGGTACAACTTTGAACATAAAGGATCCATATTGGTACCTTAAAGGTCTATATTAGTATTTAAAGTGTACATATTAGTACCTAAAATGTACAAAAATGTACTTTTTGAAAAGATACCGCCCCAGTGACAGCTTGCGTACTTTAAAGTACATTTTAAATCATTGTTTTAATATTATGTTTTAAAGAAGTGCACTTATTTTGATGTGTTGACTAACATACTAAAGTACATGTAAAGTACTTGATCACTGTAGTGTGCTATTTGATATTACATTTAAAGTTAATATTAAACATACTATTAAATGTTTTTAAATATTAAATGTACTAAACTGCAACTTCGTCACTAGAAAGGTGTAATTACAAATACATTTGAATGCATGAAATACAAGTTTCAATAGAAATTACATTCAAGTATATTTTCTTTACCAGAATCTTTGTGTCTGTCCTTCAGCAGTAACTTTTTCAACAGACAATAGAAAATACATATGAAGATAAGTCCTTCTTCATGAGTTAAAAAGCACTCTAAAGTTCAGTTAATTGCATTTAATATAAATGTAAACTATAATACATTTTCATTTAGTTGTAAATAACATGAAATTAAGTGTATATTTAAAATATATATATATATATACCAAAGTCTATGTCTTTTTATGGAGGGTAGTGTTGGTGTAATTACTGTGTTTTTGCTTTTTAGTACAGTTTACCTAAAGCTAAGTATATAATATTCTCTATACAACTCTCAAAGCATCTCAGTGATACATCTTTGTTTGCTCTGTGATGTGAAACAACTCCATGCATGACTAATCTGAGATACAATAGGTAAGTCTTTTTCGTTTAGCATACAGAAGCCCCATCAGCGATCACCATGTTCCCATAATCCTCACATACACATACACAATGCTCAGTCTTTCCCACGAACAGCCTTTGTGCCGCTGTATCTTTAAATGAGATTAGATGAATGATTACAGAGCACGGAAACATGAATAACGTTCAGACCTCATCCTACGATACAAGCTGTAATCCCAGAACTAGTATTTACGGAGAAGTTTAGGAACAATGGCTCATATAAGAGCTGACATCTGGACGGAGAAACTGTGACTGGAGAGGGAACACAATGACCTACAACATCCTTGACTGAAAAAAATTAAATAAAAAAAACGATTTCCTGACTTTAAAGATCTGAATGATCTGCTCACAATCACCGAAACCCAACAAGAAATCAATCCACCATTATATAATCAGTTACATCCATCAGAGCCAAAGTTTCCATTATCCAGACATTTACTCTACTGAATTGTACTATATTTACATTATAAAGCATGTTATACGACAGAGATTAAGTACAAAGTTCAATATTGCGAGAACTCTGAAATCATAAATGAAGTATAACCGATAACTGAATCAATTAAGGATCATGAGATTTTAATAAGAAGTCGAAATCTCTTCTGAAAATCTGTTGGAGATCCATGTGAGATTACTGGGGTTGTTTCCCTCGGTGGGTGGGGGGGGGTGGATCAGAAAGCAGCAGATTTCCACAGAAGTCTCTGTTTGTTCATTTAATCTCATGTGAGGATCAACTGAGATATTAAAGAGATCTGTTTTATTTTGTCTGTCCTGTGATCCTCACATTCTGTTCACTCTTATGGCACAGCAACCTCTCCAAACACGTGATACATTTTCTGACAAACCCCCGATATAAACAGAGAGCACAACTAATAATTAAGCTTTAACAGTATTCCCGTCCTTGAAGCGCGCTGCGTAATCACTAAAGGTAATTAAAGAACTTAAAGGCTGCCATTTGATATCAACAGCTTTGCAGACTCAACCCCAAAAGCACTTTGAATTATGAACTTTTAAGCGCAGTTCGCAAAAGATGCTCACACAGACTTCAGCTATCACCTATTAGTGCCCCGGATTTCTGCCATTAGCGATTTTCCACTCCGCATTTAAAAGCATTGCCATCACATTTGCTGTGGAGGTACTGAAGTTAAAATTAGACCGCCGAGCTCTCTAATCCCAATAAACACCGTTTACTGTGGCAAGCAAACATATCTGACTTTTCAAATTACTCATTTATTAAGCATTTTATAAGACTTTATACCAGATTAGTTGACACTTTCTCATGTTTGGCGTCTTTGTTTAGATAGACAATCATTATACAACTGCATCCAACAAGCAAACAGTTCTGAGCTCCTCTGCACTTCTGTTTATATATTTCTCTCACTTTAACTTTAACTGCTGATATTTCACTCACCCGACCTGATCAAAATCTCAGCACTTTTCTGTGGGGAACAACTCTACAAACGTCCAGACCAAGTAGCATATGAACTCTCGACAGTCACTGAGGGAAACTATTCTTCATTTCCACAACGAGAATTTGTTCAGCAGTTGTTTTGACACCCGTGCGACACTCTATCCGATCTACAGAGAAGCAATATCATAATCACAGATTTTTTTTTTTGTTGTTTGAATGGGTTCGATCATATATTTCAGATACATGATCTCTTTAGGTAGTCAACAACCCTATTCCTCTTTCACTGAGTCATTAACATATTTAAATGCCACCCTGTTGAAAAAACAGCATATGCTGGTTAGGTATGTTTTATGCTGGGATGCTGGTTTAAACTGGTCCTTTGCTGGTTTAAACTGGTCCTTTGCTGGTTTATGCTGGTCATTTGCTGTTTTAAGCTGGTCCTTTGCTGGTTTATGCTGGTCATGTGCTGGCAAAGGAACAGCATAAACCAGCGAAAGGACCAGCAAAAGGACCAGCTTAAACCAGCAAGAGAAGAGGACCAGCTAAAAAAAAACCAGCCTAAACCAGCAAAGCGACCCATCATAACCAGCAATGACCAGCATCAACCAGCAAAGGACCAGCTTAAACCAGCAAAGGACCAGCATAAACCAGCAAAGGACCAGCATAAACCAGCAAAGGACCCCGCATAAACCAGCCAAGCACCATCATAACCAGCAAAGGACCAGCTAAACTACTACCAGCATAGCTGTTTTTCAACAAGGGTTGCTTTCAATAGGTTAGACTCAGTCGAAAGAGAATAGGGTTTGTTGACTACTCTAAGAATCCTGTATCTGAATGTATATAACTGGCCGAACCATTCAAATCTGTGATTAAGGATATTTGCTTTCTTCTGTATATCGATAGATGTCTACAGCATTATCGCAATCATGTGATTCAGAACACGGGACTTCAAAGCAGGTATCGCGCATCCATGTTATTCAGAACAGACTCAAGCAGGTATCCACTCCCCCCCCCCCCCCCCTAATCATGGCTTCAGAACGGAACTTCAAACCGTCGCATGCTATCCACGCAATCCTGTTGATCAGAACGTACTGTTCAAAGAGGTATCATCGGCGAATCATGTGATTTCATAAGCAGGTATCGCTCGAATCAGGTCTGATTCAGACGGGACTTCCAAAGCAGGTATCACAGATCATGTGATTCGAACAGGCCTTCAAAGCGGTATCGCGAATCATCGTGATTCAAAGCAGGTATCACAATCTGTGATTCAGAATCGGACTTAAAGCAGGTATCGCGAATCATGTGTTCAGAACGTGACTTCCAAAGCGGTATCGCAATCTGGTTGATCAGAACTGGATCTTCAAAGCTCGCCTATCTCGAATCAATTTGATTCAGAACGGGATGCAAGCAGTATCGTCGATCCAATGCATGGGCTTCAACGGGACATTCAAAGCAGGTATCCGAATCAGGTGATTCGACCGGGACTCAGCAGGTATCGCGAATCTGTGATTCTGACGGACTCTCACAGCAGGTATCGCGAATCATGTGATTCCGAACGTACTTCAAAGCAGGTTCGCGAATCTTTTGATTCAGATCGGGACTTCAAAGCATGTATCGCGAATCATGTGATTCAGAACGGGACTTCAAAGCATGTATCGCGAATCATGTGATTCAGAACGGGACTTCAAAGCACGTATCGCGAATAATTTGATTCAGATCGGGACTTCAAAGCATGTATCGCGAATCATGTGATTCAGAACGGGACTTCAAAGCAGGTATCACGAATCATGTGATTCAGAACGGGACTTCAAAGCATGTATCGCGAATCATGTGATTCAGAACGGGACTTCAAAGCATGTATCGCGAATCATGTGATTCAGAACAGGACTTCAATAGCGTATCGCAAATCATTTGATTCAGATCGGGACTTCAAAGCATGTATCGCGAATCATGTGATTCAGAACGGGACTTCAAAGCAGGTATCGCGAATCATGTGATTCAGAAGCAGGTATCGCGAATCATGTGATTCAGAACGGGACTTCAAAGCAGGTATCGCGAATCATGTGATTCAGAACGGGACTTCAAAGCAGGTATCGCAAATCATGTGATTCAGAACGGGACTTCAAAGCATGTATCGCGAATCATGTGATTCAGAATTCGCGACTTCAAAGCACGTATCGCGAATAATTTGATTCAGATCGGGACTTCAAAGCATGTATCGCGAATCATGTGATTCAGAACGGGACTTCAAAGCAGGTATCGCGAATCATGTGATTCAGAACGGGACTTCAAAGCAGGTATCACGAATCATGTGATTCAGAACGGGACTTCAAAGCAGGTATCGCGAATCATGTGATTCAGAACAGGACTTCAAAGCAGGTATCGCGAATCATTTTGGATTTAGATCGGATGTCAAGCGGGTTAGGGATGTGCCGATACGAGTATCGGTACCGAACGGTTCATGGGGCAAATTCCAAATAGAAGTGACTCAGCTGGCATGTTTCCATGACAACGCAGCACGGTGTCCGTCAGCTGATTCGCTGTTTTAATATTGTCATCATGTCTTTTATTGTGTTGCATACTGTTGCAATAACATACTTTTAGATTTAAAAAGTTTTTATAAAAATATGCTATATACAGTCTACAACTAATATATATATATCACCTGTTTAAATATTAAATGTAATTTTTTTTTAATGCTAGTGTCCATCAGCGTCTGCTGACGGACCCGTGCTGTGTTGCACGGAACATGCCAGTCTGAAGATAATTGGAAATTATGTAGCTCGCTTTGCCAATGCATTCAAACGCTACATAATGGCAGCACATGCCCTCTCACTCCAAAGTCCCACTCCAAGGGATAGGGTATGATCACTTCCCTGTGATTATGCCCCGTGAACCGTATCTGTACCGCTACTCGTATCGGCACATCCCGAGAGGCGGGTTCGCGGGATGTGTTTATCCCACGGGGATAAAAGTCCATTTAGCAGAGCGGTATTCCATATACCAGAATGGAAATTCCCCCCATCCCCTCGGCAAATCGCACTCTCTCTCTCTCTCTCTCTCTCTTTCTTTCTTTCTTTCTCTCTCTCTCCTTCTCTCTCTCTCTCTCTCAGCCTCTCATCTCTCTCTCTCTCTCATCTCGTCCTCTCCTTCTCTCTCTCTCCTCTATATATATATATATCCGAGTATATCGGCCTGGGAGATCAATCTCAGTGATGTCAAAATAAAAGTCCACTTCCGACACATCGGCCAAACAGATTTTTTATTTTCTAATATAAAAAAAATAAATCCAAAATATTGGCAGATATATCGGCCTGGGAGATCAATCTCAGTGATGTCAAAATAAAAGTCAACTTCCGACACATCGGCCAAACAGATTTTTTATTTTCTAATATAAAAAAAAAATAAAAAAATATTGGCAGATATATCGGCCTGGGAGATCAATCTCAGTGATGTCAAAATAAAAGTCCACTTCCGACACATCGGCCAAACAGATTTTTTATTTTCTAATATAAAAAAAAAATAAAAAAATATTGGCAGATATATCGGCCTGGGAGATCAATCTCAGTGATGTCAAAATAAAAGTCAACTTCCGACACATCGGCCAAACAGATTTTTTATTTTCTAATATAAAAAAAAAATAAAAAAATATTGGCAGATATATCGGCCTGGGAGATCAATCTCAGTGATGTCAAAATAAAAGTCCGCTTCCAGCACATCAGCAAAACAGAAAAACTTTTTTGCAGATGCCAATAATTTAAAAATCCCAAATATTAGCCGATATATTGGCCCGGGAGATCAGTTGAACACTACTTTTAAATCAATAAATTAGAACGTAGTAACACTTTATGTAGGAACAAAGCTATTAAAAAGCGTAATGAGCTAAAGAAATTGTTGTTTTAATGTTTTATTTACTATATGATACCCTTGTTGTCTGATTTCATTTCTGATTTGACATATTGTTCAAATGTGATCTTGATCTACACTTTTGGCTACTTCTGTCTTTTTCCATTTAAGTAGACAGGAGATGTACTTGCCTATTGATGACATAGAAAATAGACGCCCAAGGGCGCTACCGAGATGGCCGCCAAGTGCAATGACATGCCTTAAAGGGACGCTGGTATAACTGGAAGGACAAACTCTTTAACAAATCTTCAGTACAAACACTCTAATTGAGCCATCTTTTTGTTCCCATTGAAAACCAAGCACCAGTTTGTGCATCTGACAACAGTTATTGATTTAACATCATTGAACTCTAAAGGCTCAATGAAGGTGAGGAGAATAAAAGTGGCGTGTTCCCTTAGAGCCGCTGGACCTCACTGATAGGACATCTAGCACAGCAGGGCATCAATGATTAAGGCTCGTCAAATAAACATCTCGCTTATCTTGTTTTTGCCATTGATTCTGTCGGCCTCTTTTAGAGCTACTGGTCCCCGAGGCAGCCTACAGACGCGCTTTAAGGACACGCTTTTGTACATTTGTATTAAAGTGTTTGGTTATATTTTGTATTGGTTGACTAATGTGAACGTTTCAACAACAATATTTAGTGAACAATTATTTTTATACAATTATAAGTTTTTTAAAGAAATTAATATTTTTATTCAGCAAGAATGCATTTAATTGATTAAAACAATTATCAAAACTGATGTAAAGACATTTATAATGTTAGATAAAAATTATATTTCAAATATATGTTATGTTGAACTATCACAAATTCCGCAGAATATTAAGCAGCAACATTGATAATAATCAGAAATGTTTCTTGAGCATCAAATTAGTATATTATACTGATTTCTGGATCATATGACACTGAAGACTGGAGTAATGATGCTGAAAATACAGCTTTGATCACAGAAATAAATTACATTTTAAAATATATTCACATAGAAAACAGTTGTTTTAAATTGCAATATTTCAAAATATTCCGGTTTTTTTTTTTTTTTTGATTGATCAAATAATGGTTAGCATTAGAGACTTCTTTCAAAACATTTGATAATTTCAAAACTTTTTGAACATACCCTAATGTTAATTATTTTACTATAAATCAAAATAGCAATATTTAATATAACATTTATATTATTATTAGTGCTGTCAAACGATTAATCAAAACTTAACTCATGGATTCGCACATTTTTCTGAAATTAGTCACGATTAATCCCACCTAACATTAAGTTTTAAATAGACTTTTATATTGCAATAACTTCACATTAATGTACACACAACTACAGCCAGTTATATTTTTGTAATATTGTTTAATGCAGCTTTTTTATGAATGAAGGCCGAATCATGATAACCAATACATGAATCTCTATAAAATGGCCCCCCCCTCGATATTTACCAAGTGACCTAGCCATATCAACATTACGTGATATTAGAGAGCTATCATTTAACATTGCTTTTAGACTTTAAAAAATAACTTCTGTGAACAAAAATTAAAACATCGGCTCTTCACTAAACCCATTAAAGAATGTCATTGTTACCTGTGCCCCTCAGCAAACTATAACAGAAAAGTAAATTGCGACGTTATCAAACACTAATTCAAATTAATATAGGTGACTCATTAAAGCTATAAATCTTTTTTTTTTTTTTTTTTTTTTTCCTCTTTTTTTTCTTTGTCCTTTGATTAATAGACATCACAGCAGCTGGTTATCAGGTTGTTTTGGCTGCTATTACTTTAAGAGCTACCGCTGCTGAACGTGACGCGGATCTGACACTTTCTCTCAACTTAGCACTCTTTTTTTTATATATGTACCAGTTCTGACCCACTTCAGTTCTTAAAGTCTCTATTAATGAGCTGACCAGTTAAATCGGGTGTGTTAGATGAGTGAACTAGAGAGTTTTGTGAAAAAAACCATTTCAGAGACATGACATGTTCTTAAATGTGACTCATATAAAACATATTACATGCATGCACAGTTTTAAGCAGCTTTAATATAAATCGCCTTTTTGTTAACTTCATGACTTTCTTTCATATTTCGCACTTTGATATGAAAGGATACAGGCTACAGCGCGCGCCGGATGCCTTTGTGCGTGTAATTGAAGAGCACCGTTTTGTGGCGCTGAAGTGAAGTGGAGAACGTCTCCCGTTCTCGGTCGTTCTGCGACTGAATAAATGCACTACTTGTCCCACTAATTTATTACACATAAAACTTGCGTTAAAAATTTAACCTTATGAAAGTATATTTAATCGACCATAATATTATAATAATAGTTTTAAGAAATGTAACAAATTTTTGATCATTAATTCGTGTTTTATCATTCTGCATTTGCACCATTTTTTAACACCCTTACCTTTACTGTAATGCAGAGCTTCTCGTGGCTCGCTACTTTAAATTAGAATCCAGGCATCACTAATCGCTGAGTTGTGGAATCGGTGTGTGTAACAAACAAAGACAAACAGTAGCTGCATTCCTAAACAGTTGGGACGTCTCGCAGCGTTCCTGGAGAAGGGTGAGACAGGCGCATGGTGTTCCTGTCCTCTTCATCTCCCCTCCTCCTCCTCCTGCAGCCTAGTCACAGCACTTCATAGCTCATTAGTGCTGAACAGATGCTGGGGAGAAAGTTGGCACGCAATAAGCCCTCTCTTCATATTGCACTGATCTGTGAGAGATAGCTCGCGACTGAGGGATGCCTCACACTGACAGTTGGCAGATGAAGTTAATCAAAACAGATTAAAAAAAGAATAAAGGAGAGGCAACAAATCTGACATCCTTTATAGGGTATAATAATGAAATAAATTATCATATTCTGACAGCACAAAGTTAGCGCCGACAACCACGAATGACAGCCTCCAAATAAATCATTAAAGTATTGTGAACAATGAGAGCAAGAGAAATACTTTGACAGTTCACGGCTGCAAGAGCTGAAACTAGTGACAAAACTTCATTAGCAGTTATGCCATATTGACACCGGTCTTATCTTTACCGAACAGTATCTGCTCCCACCGAAATAAGCCCTTAAAATCATATCATTATCATTGAAATAGATATAGCAATTTCACTATCTGCACACACATTATGCTAGAGTCTACCTAAATTCACTCTTCTTCATTTTTGCAATGACTTTATTGATTCTGTCAAGGTTATTTATTTATAGTGAAGTCAGTTCACTATAGTTCACAGAAGAACCACAGTTGTGTCACGTTAACTATGAACGTGTGTTTTGTGTGGGTGTGTATAATACTATTATCTTCTTATATAATCTATAGATATACAAACACACACCACACCACACACACACACACCATATATATATTATAGAACGGTTTTTTACTTAACTAAACCTGCTTGTGCATCTTTCTGCTTGAAAATAAATGCAATTTTAAATTTTTTTTTTTTTAACATACACTAATTCTTTAAAAGTTTTAAGGGGTTTATTGTGCAACAACCATGATTTGCCAACTGCATAATTTATTCCATATTTACTCTAAAATCCATTTTAATATGAGTAGTCACCTACTAGTAAGAGCTATGTCAGACTCTCGCTGCAAAGAAATTAAAGTACAAGAGCACTTGTTACAGTAGTCAATCTATAAGGTTTGGCAGTCATTATACAATGCCATCAAAGATAGAACGAAATCAGGTATTCGAGAGTTATGATGGCATATAGTCGGGTGTTGATTATAACACACACACACAACAGCCCCACACAAACACCACAAATTTCCTCATGCATCTACCCTCTTTTTGTACCTTTTTTTTTTTCCCTGAGTACACCCTAAAGGATTCAAATTAGTACTATAAACGTACATATTAGTATCTGTGCTTAAAAGTGTGCTTATTAGTGTACCTTTTGAGAAGGTCCCACCCCAGTGACAGCTTTTGTACCTTTGTTTCTGAGAGTGTAGGGAACCAACAGCAATTATTTGCTTTTTTACAAATTCGCAGACAGTAAAAATGTCCTCAACATGACAATGAATTATGTTTCAGTTCATGACAAAAATAGCTGGTAGACAACCATGGCGACTCGTGCCGTTCTCGCTGTCATTTACTTGGCGAACCCGCCTCGCACCAACCAACAATTTGGTCAAATTTACACTGCGATTGGCCGTGCAGGTGATAAGAGGTTGAGATGAACAGCTGGTAGCAGCCTGTGCTGGAGATGCTGAGCTGATAGCACTGACGTCTGCTCTCCCACCAAGACACCTTGGCCATCCAATCTCCCTTACCATCAAACTCTTATTACAATAAACCCGTAAACACCAGCAGAGGGGGGAGGGATGCATGGGAAGGGAAAAAGATGACCCAAAATGCCCTTTTTATCTCTCCATAAGGAGAGAGACAGATCCTTCAATAGGGCTAAAATAGTGGGAGAAGAGAAAATACATAATTTATCACCATATTATCGGAATATCCAGGCGGGCTAATAAAGAGAGTGTGGACTGACTATTTCTTGTCTTATCATGTGAAGTGGAGGATGGGGGAGGGATTATCAGGCTGGAACAGACTGCCGGCCTGGAATTCTAATGGTAATAATGGGGTCTCTGATGGTATATCTTCCCCAGCTTATCAAGCCCATTATCTGCTCTTATCGCCACAGTCATCGGGGCAAATTAATGGAGCTCTTTCAGTGCTCTCACTTTATCTGCCTCGCAGAGGGCACACCAGAGAATGGAATAGGCAAAATATGAAAATCCAGGGTGAATCGCCAGGGTTCAGATAACAGGGCAAACTCTGTTCAGTTGGGAACAAAATTCAACCATAAAAAAAGACAGGAGCATCTCAACCTCTTTGTCCTTTACTATGAGCAGGTGGCTGGCAAAGCTGTGCTCTTTACAGGTGCACTCTAAAAAATGCTGGGTAAAATACAACCCAGTGCTGTAAAAATAGGGACAAACCCAGCAATTGGGTTTTTTTGACCCAGCGGTTGGGTTCACTACCCATAAGAGTTGGTTAAACCTTTAACCCAACCGGGTCAAACAGCCCAATTGCTGGTTTGTCCCCTATTTTTAACAACAGCACTGGGTTGTATTTACGCCAGCATTTTTAAGAGTGTGGCTACGTCCATTTCCAGAACATCTGCCCGCTGGGCTAGTGTTAAATCACTCCAGAAATATGTTGGGGGGTTAGGGTAGGGGGGGACACGTCTGCAGATTGAGATATCACTACAACTGCCTTCTGTATAATGCAGACCTTGAAAAGCAGAAAACAGACATGATGAGAGCTGATATGTCCGGACTGCTAAGCAAACCATTTCATCACTTGCAGAAACTCCAGCGCAATATGCCAAGACTGAAAATAAATAAGGTGTTCTGGAGAGCTGTCCTTGTGTTACTTTTCAAGTCCGCAGCAATAAACATTGAAATGTCACCCAGTGTCTTCCAAAAGCACTTCTCTGGAGTTCTAAGATGCATTCACAGATGTTTGGCAGTGCTTGCATCATTCAAAAAAAAAAAAGTGTAGCAGTTTTACAAGTTTTTACAGGTTAAATATTACTTTCATATCATATGTCATTTTTTAATTTCTAGCATTCATTTCTCAAACATTTTGGGCAATTTCTGGATTGAAAAAAATCATCAATTGTTATTAATTAATTTAGTTTATTAAAAGCACTGGATTAAAAAGTCACAAAAGACATAATGCACATACTTCACAAACACTGCACGCAGCCATTCAGACACATGCAGGAGTTTCTAACTTTCCAAAGATCTCAGTTTTGCCATTTCAATTTCGATATAAAGAACAGTTAATGCATAATTCTGATAGACGCATAAAAGAGCCTTTGGTTTTTCTGATCCATATCTAACTGATCAGATATTCTTCATCATAAATAAAACATCTACTGAAGCTGAACCTATAAAAACTATGAAACTACTATAAACAACCTGTCCTGTCATCTGAAAAAAAAGAAGAAAAAGGCATGCGTAAAATCCGCGTTGGCAAACTCACGTTTGAATTGCTTCGGGTTGCTCTGTTTCCTCCGGGACATTCCTGCTCCGCGCGCTGGACTCGAGATTACCAAATGATACCGCGACTCATCCAAACCCAGATAAACGCACTGCCTGTAAGACTCGGGTGTGTTTCGGTGTTTGTCTGATTCCAGCCAGGCTTTGCTGGTCTCGTCGTGTAGAGAGAGGGTTAAGATGCGCTGAGATCCGGGCGCACACTGACAGCGCAGATGAGCGCGTGTTGTGCTTTTGTTGCAGGAGGCTTGAGCGCGAGCGGTGCGCCGTAGAGCTGCAGCAGCGCTCACACACTCCACACTGTCCACACACATTCACTGCACTCTGCTGTTTACTAGCTGTTTTCTCTTTCCCCTCGGGATGTCTGCTGCCGAGAAATATATGCAGCTTTCCGAGTTTTTTCGATTTTGTTTGTTTGTTTGTGGAATGCAGTCTTGCCTTTTTAATTACAGCCAGGATTTATTGTTTTGATTGCCATATTACCTGGAAATTTTAAGTGCAGAACAACACAATGTAAAAGTTTAAACGAAACCGATTTAAACCGTGTCTGAATACTGTGGCTGTGTATTATAAAATAGCGTACTTGCATACTATGCATACTATTTTTTTTGCAGTATACAGCATGTATATACTTTGCATGGTTTGCACAGTCGTCCTCTGAGTCCACACTTAATATAATGCTATAAACAGGGGCGCCGCAACAGGGGGGGAAGTTAGGACGATTCCAAGGGCCCGACGAGGGAGAGGGGGCCCCGAGTCAATGCTGTTCAGGGGGCCCCTGGCCGTAGAATCCTCTGTGGGATCCTGCAAGGCCACAAGACAGGAAAACTGTGATTTGTGCAGCACTATAACCTACAATAGGCTACAATCTGCTCAACTGTACCTTTCCAGCGTGAGAATGAACAGAAAATAACAGCGACCATCATTTTTAACATGCCGTTGTTTATCGGATTACAAAGAGATGAGACTATTTCACATAAAATTTGAAATAATTTTTATTTATGACATGATGGCATGCTGAATTAAACACACAATGCTATGCATGTGACAACAGTGTAGCATCTGAAAAACTGCACTATAAAAGCAGGCTGTTTGCAAGTATTCAGTTCTAAATGTATCCCTAGTGAGCTGCCTACCTAGAGAGCATTTTTGGACCTGATCTTAGTGCGTTCTGATTCAGAAGGTGCAAAAAATGTCAATGAATATCCCTTTGGTTCAGTTTAGCAGAGTAGGAATTACTTTAAAACATGTCATTTAACAATCAGGCATCCTTTTTCAGTGTATCTTTGCCTTTAGACAGGACAATAAAGAACAGCAGGAAAAGGGAGAAAAGGGAATTGGATCAGGAACATGGCAGAAGCCGGACTCAAACCCATGAGTACCACCAGGGCGTGTTGTGAGCATGTGCCAACCACTGCGTCACAACTCCAAGATGCAGCTTTGCCTTTAACCTTTGTATTTACTCAGATCCAAAACACGATGAGACTCTTTGCTGCTGCTGCTGCTCAGAAAATGATGTGCAATGACAATCTAAATGAAGAAACCTGTTTTATTATTCGATCATTATTTATTATAATCTGTTTTGTTCACATGCTCAGTCATTTTAAGCCTAAACCTTTTGGGGAGGGAAAATCTTGATTTGTTTGTTATTCTGTAGAAGCACTCCAAAAGTGGGTATGAAGGGCCCCAAAATGCCATAGAAGGGCCATTTTTAGTTTCTCAAATAACCTTTCAGTAACCAGTTCTTAAAAGAAGCTTTATTTTATAGTGTGAATAACAGTTTAAGACACTGCTAATATGTCACATTTATATGTACCCTTTTGGGGTAAATGAGGTACTAATGTGTACCTTTTGAGTCAGTGTATTTACTTTTATGCTCCTGTTGTATTGTAAAACACTTTTGCTGCTACTGAGATGGGATATTGGTGAGGATAGGGACAGGTTTGGTGGTCTGGTTAGGTTTAAGGGTGGGTTAAGGTATAAGGGTAGGGACGACAGTGTAATTATTGATGTATTACAGTTGTAATTATGCAGGTTTTACAATATACAATGTAAAAACTTTAATGTGCATTGTATCAGATGATTAATTTATATGCATAACAGTTGACGACTCTCAATATTAAGAGGGTCCAAACCTTTTTCCATTATAAAGAACCCTCTTTTCAGTGAAAGATTCCATGGGGTTCTTCATAGAACCATAGATGCCAATAAAGAACCTTTCTTTTTTAGTGTTCGATATACACAGACACATTGAAATTCCTCCATAGCCAGAAGACACATTTCTTAAAAAACAAATGGCAGAGAAGTGTGTCACCAAAACAGTCCCAGTCTTGTTTGTAATTTGATGCATTTTCAGGCTATAGATGCTGAGGTTTAACGCGATGAGAATCATGTCTTCAATCTAAGGCTCAACTAAAGGATTTGCACCTCTCTTTTTATGGGAGATATCAATAGAGAATTGAGTTCCATTGAGACGCGGGAGCGAGCGCGATAAGGGCGGGGGCACGCCGGAGATGGATTAATTATGAGCGAGCATAGAAAGCAGGCTTATCATCACTTAGCACAGGAGACAGGCTCACACGATCACAGAGCACGGATAAGACGGGAACAATGCGATGCTACCTTACAACCCATCGCCTTACTTTTTTATAATTAAAAACTAACATGCAATTATGCCGTATCTTGCTCAACCGAGAGGGCGATGTAAATAACTGTGCTGTAAAATGATGGCAGGGGAAAGACAGTCTATATAAAACAAAGAGGACAGAATGACCTCTGTGGAACAGAAGATACAGAACGGGTGAAAGTGCATGCGGCGCTCTTACAGTAAACCCCTTAAACTTTACAGTAACTCCTAAAAATAAAGCTTCTTCAGTGGTTCTTCGAATAGACTCCTGTCAAAACGCATTATTCACTCTGTAGGATGTTTTTGAGCTGCTATATGGTTCTCTGGAGGGTAAGAACCTCTTAATGTATATATTCTTCAGATCAGAGCATTTCAGGGTTCTTTTAAGCACAAATCTTTTTAAAGAGCTAGAAAATTAGATGTTATTTGTATAAATGAAAACTGTCCCCTTATAATATCAGGCTTAGAACCCTCTATTCTTACTGGAAACTTTTTAATTTTTTCCTTATTTCTTTATTTTATTAATTTTTTTTGAGTGTTGAACAGATCACATTTTCATTCATCTGGACTGCAGTTGTCCCCCGTGTGAATAAGTGCACTTAAATGTACCGAATATACACTTTTAGTGTACTTCAAATCTTAAAAAGTGCATTGGCGAAGCATTAGTTACTTTAAAGAATAAACAGACCACTGACATAAAGATGAGATTACGTCTAGGCACTCTTACGTTCTGCTGAAGTGCCCTACTGAGTGGGTCAAAAAGATAATAGGCACTTTTAAAATTATGCTAATTGGCTATTAATAGAAGTTCCATCGGAGTGTGTAGATAACATGCGAGTTATAGGTCTGAACAAAACAACTTACATTCACATTCATGCTTAATTTATCATTTTTCGGTAAAGTAATTAATTCTGTAAGTATGAGTCACTTTTTCACCAGAAGGTAATCTGGATATGTCCAGCTGTACAAGAAACTTCGCACGTTAAAAACAACTGTTACCCTGTTTGATTTACGTTATAATAAAGGTTATTATGGAGGGGGGCTGTGAGTCTAAATCTGTCAATAGAAAGCAAGAGCGGCAGACATTCATTTTCAGTGCATGACGTTCAGTTACAGCTCACCACCTGTGTTTATAATAAAATTTCCAAAAATTCATTATTAAGAGTCGAAGGAGCACTGTATACTGACTGCGTGAGCGATGTCTCAAGATCAAAGCCCTCTTATCTTTGAACAGCAAGCAGATCTGTTTCCCTTCATTATACTCAGAAGATTTATGAGCAGGGTATGGAAAGGTATACTTCCTCCGCTTCGTCACAAGAGTGGAAGTAGCTTGAACTCTTTGATGCATTGATTATTCAAAATGGTGTATTTTTAAGATTTTGAAAGAGTAGAAATAGAGGTGTTTGATGCATCACCATGCACTTTCACTAGTCATTTAGTTGTCACAATATATATAAGAAAAACATATATATAACATGACATATACGGAGAACAGCCATAGGGGTCAAAATTAATCATTCATGATGTTTTGGATGCAACATCACATCCCGAATGGTTAAAATGGCTCCTAACTATTCAACAAACAAGTCTGAGATCTTTCTCGAGGAACTACAGAGGCAGGGACAGTTCTGACTTCTGTCATACGGTTTTGCCGCGTGCATCTCTATGCATTTTTTCCCATCTCTCTGAGAAGATTGACTCGAGCAGGCACAATTAAGGCATAATTCATCCAGTTACTTTATCTGGCTTGTCTGAAGCCCTCAACTCCTTGCACCTACCTTCCATCACCTTCCCATTTCTGAAGACCATTAAAAGGATATCTGATAGAATTATAGTGTGAAATGGGGTAGGGTGAAGCCTGCGTAATGGGTTTTGCATATGTTTTCGCCTCTGGCCTGAGATATATTTGAAATTAATTTTTAGTTCATTTGATAAAATAAATTGGCAAAACATCATCCCCGCCAACCTTTTACCCACCTGTGTGCTATCCATAAAGAGAAAAAATGCATCTAAAATGGCCAAATCGGGCTACAATAACTGTAAGTGGGCTTTAACTCCCTGCTAAAAAACAAAGCAGAAGATTATATTTACAGTAAGGCAAACACATTTAGTTTGATGTATTTGTCTCTATTGCTCCAACATTGTCTGCGAGAGATATTTGGTTGACAATGTTATCCTTTCCTTCAAATTGAAGGCATATTATGTGAACATATGGGTCTTTGGTGATAAGCTGTGAATGGCAAAAGCTGCTTCCTACTACCTCTGATGTTTACTTCTGTGGTCTTACTCAGTGCAGGGGGTGTAGGGAAACTCTAAAGGCTTGATTCAATTAAACAGGAAACAGATGCACCGTCAGAACACAGAGGTTGGGAAACCGACGCGGTGCAACCATGAGAGGAAGAGGAAGCACGACCGGTCCTGACGGGTTACGTCCACTGTGGTGACGTCGAAGTTATCTTAAAAAACAAATGAAACTGTCATTACACGGTTCATAATGACGTGGATGTCGATGGGGGCAGAGAATTTTGCCCCTCACCACAGGAGTGCCTGGTCCGCTTGTGTTTGCTGGATTAATAACTTCATTTAAAGGCTCTAGGCGAGAAGAAAGTTAACAGTGACAGTGGCCCAGGTTTTGCACACCCTCAACGAGCCATGAAATTACTGCATGCCCCCTGAAAACGCCTGCTGATAGAAAGAGAAGGAACAAGTCCTTGGGGCCCCAAATCGGTGGCTGTCACACATGTCCGTGGACAGACACACACACACACACACACAAACACACACACAACACACACACACACCAAAAACACACACACACACACATAATACACATACACATACACATAAACATACACATACACATACACATACACAATACACATAACATACAAACAAACAAATACGGGTGTTTATGAATTACAGGGCCACTGTGCCCAACAGTCTGTTGGTGTATTAGGGGGACCACCGCTTTCAACTTGCGTACAGAGAGTAGTGGATATGCAGAAAAATCTATTTTGACCCAACAACACAGATTCATGCAAGTTTGTTTACACCAAAACACAAGCTTATAACTGATTAACAACCTGAAAATTACACAATTTGAGGACCATTAATGATTTGATACCACAAGCAAGCTATGAGCACTAAAAACTGTATTATGGGGGGGGGGGGGGTGGGGACTAATTGATTTCTCAGGGACATTGGCTATACAACACACAAACATGTCATGTGAGTGTATTAAAGGGACATACCTGATATAAGAGGACAACGATTTAACACAAACACAATAATGAAGATATTGTGTATTAAAGGGACATACCTGATATAAGAGGACAACGATTTAACACAAACACAATAATGAAGATATTGTGTATTAAAGGGACATACCTGATATATGAGGACAAACGATTTAACACAAACACAATAATGAAGATATTGTGTATTAAAGGGACATACCTGATATATGAGGACAAACGATTTAACACAAACACAATAATGAAGATATTGTGTATTAAAGGGACATACCTGATATATGAGGACAAACGATTTAACACAAACACAATAATGAAGATATTGTGTATTAAAGGGACATACCTGATATATGAGGACAAATGATCAGACTTAGCACACAGTACACCAGCACTGTGCATGTATTTATAATATATTTGTATAGTAATGTAAATATGCAACCTTACCTTTTATAGTGTGCATTCAAGGACCTACTATTTGTGTGACATAAGGGATAATGTACATCCAGCCGGTTATTGCAGAATAAACCCTGACTGGGTGATCGTCTTTAAGCGAAGACACAACATTCAAACAAGACATGAAGACATATAACAGTATGCACAGTCTGTGAACAAGGAGCAAAGTTTAATTAGTTCTTGTTTACAGCAACATTACAATAGTTGCCCTTATAATATTACATCATAAGATACACTAACATTTTGTGTATAAAGAGACGTCCTGTGTGTAAAGGAAAAAAAAAAAAAACTCAAATGTGTGGAGGAGGAGAACTTAATTATAACGGTTCATAAAGTTAATACCGAAAATGTTTCGATATTATGAAAGCACATTAAATCCTTTAACAGATGTTCAACAGAAGAATGTTTCTCTTGCATATAAACAAAAAAAAAAAAACACTTATTGAGTATTTTGTGACTGTTTGTTTTTTAGTGTTAAGCCACGATTCCTGACGAAATCTCTTATGTTTTGGACAGAGCGACTAGCCAAAACAGGATGCTCAGCATTCTTGCACTGTTGGCATTCAATTTTAATGGCGAGTTTACACCTTGCGATGTGGTTCCGGAAATGTCTCATTACTGCAGCGATTTCTGTTGGAGACCATATTCGTTTTTGTTTCCTTCTTGCATCACCCCTTTCAGGAGAATTTTCGCGAATCACTACAAAAGAGGAAAACAGGTTCCTGAACCCTGGGGTGAACACCATGATGGCCAGATCTCTCTCTTCTCCCAACCAGCCACACTCTTACCAACCCTTGTCTTTAGTCAAACCTTTTTGTACAGATTACTAATCCTTTGAGTAAAAAATGATGGGCTGCTGTTTTTGTTAAACATGTTTTTGCCTGTTTGTTTTAGTAAGGGGAGCAATTTATTCATTATGTTTGGTTGTGTTGTTACCATCCTTGTAAGATTGTGTTTTAAATGTTGGCCCATCCTGATGTTACATTCAACTAAAATATCAATTTGTAAATAAAACAATGAAATTAAAGATCTGACTTGTGTGTTATGGTTACTTAGTTCCTGATATAGATAAGTAGTTAAACTTTTATTCTCGTCATACCTTGAAATGAGCATCCTAAGGCAGAGTCAACATCTGTGAATGAAAAAACAAAATATAACAAACAGTAGTAGTGCTTGGTTTGCATTAATTAAATCAAACCTCAGTGGAGATGCTGGCTGAGGGAGGTAGATGCTCATACCCTCTGAGGTGCCTGGAGGTTTCTCAACAGGGCGCCTAGCCTTCTTCATTCCTGCGGTATGAATAGTATGGCTCAGTATAAAGGTTCTGATGGCACATGCTCAAACATTTCATAAATAGTTTTACACTGTGAAACTGTAAATCTCTGTAAATTTTGTGATGGAGAAATTAAAATGTCTCCATCACAAACAAAAACGGTTAAAATGATTGATCTACACGACTCCCTAGTACAGTGTTTTTTCTGTATATGCTTCTGTGCTTTTACCATGTTGTTCATGCTCTTCCCTCCTGCTCCGCTCTTTGTCTTTCCTACAACAATCTTTGTTTAAAAAAAACAAACAGAAAAAAAAACTTAATCCTAAATTCAAAATCTTGTCAATTACACAATATAATAAATCAAGCAATCTAAACTGCATTTTAAAAATTTTCACACTCAGTTTAGTTTCAAAATGTGTTAGTATATATATACTTAAAATGGGTTTGAAGTTGAAAACTTTTTATTCTTGTCAAACCTTGAGATGGGCCTCCAAAGGCAGAGTCAATATCTGCGAATAGAAAAATAAAATACGATAACAAACAATAGTAGTGCTTGGTCTATATGAAGTGAATCAAGACCATGCTGCTTCAGTAACAGCTCTGAACTATTATAATGTTTTGGTGCATCGTATGGTACACTTCTTATGCTGACTTCACGGATTTGATGTTTGTATGTTTATGTGTTTTTACCTGTTTCTGTTTGTGTCTGTGGATGTATCTCCTCAGCATCACTGTCTTCACTTTGCTCAGAATCAGTAAAGTCTAACTCATCTAACAAAAAATAAACATTCAGAGTATCAAGTAAGTTTAACTTTGCAAATGTTAGAGTAAAAAAAAAAAGAGGACATGGTGATCACTCTGAAGTTTGATGAATATTACATTGTATTACAAGGTCTGAATGCTAGGGATTATCTTTAGGATATGAATACTTGAATCTTTACAGTAAACTTAAAAATGTAATTTGTAACAACTTGGTAGCATTACCTTCAATTTCAATCTCTTCTAGTGTTTTGCCCTGAAGATTTGTAAGTGAACCTTTCTCCATGGCAAGTAGTAGTTTAGATATTTTGGCCAGCTGGGTTGTAGCCTCCGGAAGCCTATAATACTCTCTGTGGACACGAATATCGTGGCCCAAAAAGTCAGCAACTTGGTCCAACTCGTGATTTTTGAGGTTCAGGACCTGTGACAAAGTTGCAACATGTTTGCGTAACTGTGTCGACCGGAGGAGTTCAGGGTTTTGCGCACCACACTCATTTGCATAAATTCTCAGACAGTCTTGTCCTCGATATGGAGTCAAACAGTTGGGTCTTGCAAACAGGAATGGGTTTTCTTCTGGGACTCCACACTCTGTTCTTCTGATTATGAGGTGTGTTAAGGCATCAACCATGTCTGGCGATAACAAGACTGCAACTTTTCGCCCCCTTTTACCCCTAATTTCTACCCGACTGAAATGTGCACAAAGTTTTTGTTCAAACTTTGTTAGCCCAACAGCAACATCTTTATGTAGGGCAGCTGTGTCCCTCTCTAGAAAACCTTTTAGTTGCATCTTTGCAACCTCTCCTCCACGTCGTCGGTTAAACACTATGATTTTTGCTAGAGTTGCTTTGCAAAGTTCTCCGTAGACTTGTGCTGATGGCATCTGTTTCAAGTTCTCAGAGGCTAAATCGGCAACCTTTTCAAGATGCTGGTGAAGACGTTGTACATCTTCTGTGAAAGGGAGGGTGGATGGCTTGTTAAAGTGCCCCTCATTCAAGGTGGTCAAAGCTGTGTGAGAAACAAGTTCAGACCACTTTGCATCATACAGCTTTTTGAATGTCTGGGTTGACTTTATCCCCTCACTGTCTTCTGCCATTAGAGCTCTGCAATGTATAATGTCACATATCTTATTCAGAGAGTGGCCCAACTTGAGGGCAAGGCTTGGAGTCTGGTATGAGTGTTTTTCATCATCAAACCCAGATACCCTCTTGACGGCCTGGATAACCACATTAAAATTTGCAGGTCTTACAGCATCTTCAAGAGTCTGTACTGAAAATTCTTTTCTCAGAATCAGCAGAAGTCTTCCAACTTCCCGGAGCTTCTGTCGAATATAGTCATATTTGGTGGGATCCTGTCCATGTTTATTGAAAAATGACTGGGCCAGCTGAAGAATGCAAAAGTCACTCCGCACAGCAGCAGAGATGTCATCGTCTTTCATCACAGTTAACAGCTTCCAAACACCCTGTGATATTTGTTGACAGAGAGCTGTATTAGACATTGTTGCCAAAGACAAGACCCTAGTTCTTCCTGGCTCTGCCTGATCTTCCACTGGTTTGGAAAGACAATTTCGAACGTGTCGCCAGAGATCCCTCCGGAGAAACATTGCATGGCAATACATACAATGTACATAATCTTTTGAAATATACATTTTCTTTGGTTTACGTCTGAGTTTTAACAGTCCAGTCCCACTCGCTAAAACATCTGCATTGTGTTCGTAGTTCCCTTTGTTCCGCAGTTTGTTCAGAAGTTTTTGACGTTCTTTGGAGTGTTTTGGCAATGCCAAAGCCCGAGCAACATCGACATTTGATTTCTCATGGGTTTTTAAGTGGCGTGTAAATTTTGACTGCGGTTTTCCACAAATGTAGCAGTAATTCTTCTTGCTTACTGAAGAAGATATATTTGAAGATTGTATACATGGATCTTCCCCTGTGCTTGTGATATTCTCAACAGATGTGTCTTCAGTATTACCAACGCTTGCTTCATTGTGAACTTCCGAGACTTGTACTTGCTTGGCTTTCATACAAGACCTTTCAAGCTGTGCTGTGCAGACTGGATCTTTTGGGTGTGAATCTTTACCTATGATGCTTTCTTGGCATGGTCTGCCATTTTGAATTTCTGCAGCAGATTCAAAGTAGGACACTTTAGTAGTCGGCATGTTTAAGAGTTGTTCAGGACATTCATTTTCTGAAGACACTATGCCCACTTCTGAACTTTCTGAAACAGAATTAGGTACATAGTCCCGATCTGACAAATTCTCACTGGAAAAATTCTTCTTCAGAATCCTGAAATAGCAAAAATATTATTTGTACATATTCAAAAAGTTACTGCTAAGGATAAAATTACCAAAAAAAAAAAAAAGATGTAATCTGGACTATTCGTAAATCACATTAATGAGTAATGGGTCAGTTGGGCTGCACATTTTTCTTGTAGCAAGTTTTATGCCAGAAGCAGGAACAAACTGGATTGAGGATATAATAAACAAGGTTGGTTCCATTTGATTCAAGAAAAGTTGCTTTAAAAAGTGATAGATAACAGAGCGATAGAGAAGTAGTGTGTTCGAAAGTGCGGCTAGTAGATGGAAGAGAATAGAGAAAAGAAAAATGAGTAAACTAAGAATGAAGGAGGATTAAGTAGGAGAGCATCCAAAAGAACTTCAGAGAGAGTTTGAGAAATATGAACAGATACAATTACACCGGTAGATAGGTGGAGAAAGAAAATATTTTTTAAGCCAAAATATGATATATTTAGGATATCAAGATTACGCAATAATTTGTTTTTTGATGGTACAAAATCATTTAGATGAGAATCTTTTAATTTTCAGAACAAAATACTTACCCTTACATCTCACACCAATCCACTTAAAAGCGGAAAAGGGTCCACTGCAGCATTCACATTTATTCAAGCTTGATACTACTGAGGAGACTACGTCATGTTTACAATTCTGTTGGGGAAAAAAAGAGTCACATTTATTAGAAGTGATTATATTAAAATAGTTAGATGTTAAGAGATAGGGTTAGGGTTTAAACACATTATTTTAATAGTTTCACAATAACAAAATGTATAGATCACAAACGTATTGCACTGTAATGCATAGTATGACAGCAGCAGTAAGTATGGGGACATACGACACACAAACCATGGCCCAATTTGGCAAGAGACACTTAACTTCTGCCCAACCCCACAATACACAACACGACAGCAGCAGTAAGTATGGGGACATACGACACACAAACCATGGTCCAATTTGGCAAGAGACACACTTAACTTCTGCCCATCCCCCACAATACACAACACGACAGCAGCAGTAAGTATGGGGACATACGACACACAAACCATGGTCCAATTGGCAAGAGACACACTTAACTTCTGCCCACCCCCACAATACACAACACGACACCAGCAGTAAGTATGTGGACATACGACACACAAACCATGGCCCAATTTGGCAAGAGACACACTTAACTTCTGCCAAACCCCACAATACACAACACGACAGCAGCCGTAAGTATGGGGACATACGACACACACACCATGGTCCAATTTGGCAAGAGACACAATTAACTTCTGCCCATCCCCCACAATACAAAACACGACAGCAGCAGTAAGTATGGGGACATACGACACACAAACCATGGTCCAATTTGGCAAGAGACACACTTAACTTCTGCCCATCCCCCACAATACAAAACACGACAGCAGCAGTAAGTATGGGGACAAACGACACACAAACCATGGTCCAATTTGGCAAGAGACACACTTAACCTCTGCCCATCCCCCACAATACACAACATGACAGCAGCAGTAAGTATGGGGACATACGACACGCA